>JALIZH010004523.1:0-261369 GCA_030522465.1 Rhipicephalus appendiculatus | reverse complement strand
GGAGGAAATGGAACTGACTACAGCAGTGCGGGACGCGCGAAGGAGAGACGGACAAAGCCCACGTAAGCACATGCAAGCAAGGTCAAGGAATGGAGTCAACCTGGGCGACAGACACCACCGGTAGTGCGTGTTATTCTTTGCGTGCACCCACCACCTGCCTAGCCATTGCTAAGCAGCCACTCTGTGCTCTCGGCCATGATTCTCGTGACTGTGGTGGTGGTTGACGGCCTTATTGTACTACAGTGTTCTGGTTCGCATAGTTGGTGCTTCCCTACTTCATGAAAGTGACCGGACGCGTGAGGGAGGGACGGACAAAGCCCCTGGCTTAAGATGCTTCGCATCTAAAGCAGAGTGGAGTAACTGTGTGACAATAGCCGTGTCACAAAGTTACCCCGCGAAGTATCAACTTTTCAGTTTCCTTTCTATAAACTTCAACAGACGTGACTTGATGAAATTTATATTACAGTTTATTTTAGCCTACATATTTACAATCACAAGTACATACCTGTTTTCGCTGTTTTTCTAGTGCGGACGGGTCGAGCGCACAAAGTTTACGGTGTTTCAACAATGCGCGCGAAAACACCATTGAACATGTCAGCGTCTAGAGTGGCTCCGGAGCGTGGGAACATTGGCCGGCTGCCGCTAAGTGGCACGGCATGTCTGGCGAGCTTGTTGGGTGGCTTATAGCTTTTCGGCGGCGCCTGGTCGTGGCGCGAGATTTAAAGTACTGAAAACCGAGCGCGTGTCACAATGTAACCCCTGCAGTCACAAAGTAACACCATTTTACGGTATGCGGAAGGGTTAGCGAAGCTCTCCGACTAGGGTTTAGTGTAACAAAATGCGGATTGATCGTATTCAATGATCCCAATGATACAATAATAATAATAGAACATTTGGAAACGATGATAGAACATTTGGAAACGTGCCTAACTGATTTTACTGACACTGATGTCAACTCACTTTGGTGCCGTTTCAAAGATATGTGCCACTACTGTATAGATACGTTTGTACCGAGCAAACAAAAACTAGTTCGTAGGCAGACACCGTGGATGACGCGTGAAATCATCCACCTGAAACGAAAAATAAAGAGATTAAAAAAACGACGCATGCCTATCAGTAATCTAAAGGAACTAAAAGAAAACCTTGCACGTGCGGTACACTCTTCGAAAGATCACTATTTCAATACAGTGCTGCCAAACTTTATTTCAGAAGATCCCAAAAAGTTTTGGAATTATATAAGCGAAAAAAAGAAGCCAGTGTCTCAAATTTCTTTGAATGGTTCTATTGTTACTGATTCTGGAGATATTGCATGTCATTTCAATGAGTATTTTCAGAGCGTGTTTTCTAAGTCTGGTATTTGTCCACCCAGTGACACAGCATTTCACCCCTCTGATGTCAATTTCATTTCTTACCCTGGCGTGGTTTCCATGCTGTTAAATTTAAAAACTAAATCTTCATGTGGTCCTGACAACCTTCCTAACATGTTCCTGAAGCGATATGCTGAGTCTATTGCAAAGTTTCTTGTTATCATTTATCGTAATTCTTTACTTCATGGTAAACTACCGGATGACTGGAGGGTAGCCAGAGTCGTTCCCGTACATAAGAAAGGTGATCGGTCATTATTACAAAATTATCGTCCTATATCACTTACATCATCGTGTTGCAAACTAATTGAACACATTATAGCCAATCAAATAAATGAATTTTTATGCGAACATTCAGTCTTCTCTAATTGCCAACACGGTTTTAGGAAAGGTTACTCAACAGTTACACAATTAGTTACAGTTATACATTCACTCGCTTCATGTTTCGATAAAAACGGGCAAATTGACGCAATATTTCTTGACTTTAGCAAAGCCTTTGATAGAGTTCCACATGACAAACTAATCCTAAAACTCAGACAGATTGAACTTCCGGAAATTTTGATCTCGTGGATTAGGAGCTATTTGACAAATCGAACGCAGTGTGTAACAGTTAACGAGCGGCAGTCTGGCTATCTTCCGGTTGGCTCCGTGGTCCCTCAAGGGAGTGTGTTAGGACCATTATTGTTTTTGTTATACATTAATGATATAGTTACTGTCATTGATCCTAGCATTCAAATTATATTGTTTGCAGATAATTGCGTGTTGTTTCATGAAATCACTTCAACTAACGATCAGTACCATCTTAACTCTGCTCTTGCTAACATTTCCGAATGGTGTAACATATGGGATATGCAGCTTAATATTGATAAAACCGTCTATCTTCGTTTCTCTCGCCGAAAAGCTCCCCTTTCCTTTACATACAAGTTAGGCTCATTACCACTGCATGAAGAAACCCTATACAAGTACTTAGGTGTCACTCTTACTAATACCTTATCGTGGAATGCACATATAGATGATATTTGTTCTTCTGCATTCCGCAAATTATACTTTTTAAGGCATAAGCTCAAAAATTCACCTCCACCTGTAAAATTACTTGCTTATAATACACTAATTCGGCCAAAACTTGAATATGCATGTGTTGTTTGGGATCCGTTCACTAAAACCAATATTACCCGTCTCGAGAATGTACAAAGAAAAGCTGTCAGATTTATTTATTCTAAATTTTCTCCGTATGACTCACCCACTGAACTAATGCAGGCTAATAGCATTCCGTGCCTTGCATTAAGAAGGAAAACCGCACGTTTAGATTTTCTTTACCTGCTTTGGAATCGGAAACTAGCAATTAACCCTTCACCCTATCTTTCACTTTCAACATCAAGACATACTCGCCACCATCACCCTAATTCAATGACACCATATTTTGCTCGAACAGATTTATTCAAATTTTCTTTTTTCCCTCGCACTGTAATAGACTGGAATGATTCTTTATTGCCTCCCCTCCCGTTGTGAATGTTTTAAACTGTATTACCTATGTTTATGTTTGCTTTGATTTTTTCCTTGTTTTTGCCTTCACCCTGCTTGGACCTGTATAAGGTCCGCAGTATTCAATAAAGAAAGAAGAAAGAAAGAAGTACCTCGGAGTCTGGGTAAATGAGGGTGATTGATACGTGAAGGTACAGGAAAAAGACTCGGCAGCAATGGGAAAGAGAAACGCTGCAATAATGAAGCATGAAGCACAGAGCTATGTGAGGATACAATAGGTAGGAGGTGCTTCGAGGTTTGTGGAAATGTGTAATGGTTCCGGGATTTACTTTGGGAACTCAGTGGTGTGCATGAGGTCGGAGGTGTAATCAGGAAGGGGACCTGTGTTCCGAGTACTGGCGTGTAAAGAGTTATTTATGAAGTAAGATCGTGCGATACCCGGAGCTGAAAGGCAGCTGACAGAAAACTCGGTACAATGCAACAAGCATTTCGACGCAAGGCATGTAGAAGCGAACGACGTTGGGCTAGTTGGTATTGCGCAATCTGAAGTGAGCATCGGCGCGTACAACGTCATCTGTTGTACGCTTTTATTGCCTAACTCGGGCGAATTTCATTTCAAAAGGGTTAACCATACGGAGGAAGAAAAGAAAGCCAAGGGGGGCTAAGACAGGTGTTTTGTAGATAGCTTTTTCATTGCAGAGTTCATATGAACTTGCTTCGTGTACGAATCTGTGTTTTTTTTTCAACTAATAAATCTTTCAACTTGCCGATAAAACGTACACATGAACGTTTTGACATGCAGCTAGTGAACAGTAATGGGTCCAAGTGCGAGAGTAGGAAATCTTCTGGGTATGTTGCCACTTTTTTAGAAATCATATTAGATATTGACCGTTGATTAGATATTGACCAAAGATATTGATTGTTTTGTGTTTTTATTTAGGAGGACTGTTTAAAAGGACTGTAAAAGTGTTGTGTAAAAAGCACGGAATGTAATTATAATTTAATGAACAATATTACTCATAATTCGGCCATCACACCAGAAGTCACAACTACCATGCAGTCCAACCATAGTTGACACTTGCGACGAGCTGTTTCAACACGAAAAAAGCAGCATATTCACTAACGTACAATCTTTTACCATCTCCTCTCCTAAGAACTTCTGCCGCCCAGAAGCTTCCCAGATGTATTGTACGTGACAAAAAGCGTCGCAGGATATCACTGCTATTCACACTATTGCAATTTCTAACCTGCTTATCTGCTTTTTTGCAACAAAAAAAGGACTTTACAGGGACCTAAAAAAAGGAAAGCGAATATACCTAAGCCAAATAGCAAGGCAATTTTGGAATAAAAAATGTCTGTGATTAAGTATACAGGGTGTTTCATGTAAGTAGGAGCAAATATATAACCCTTTACGGCCTGACCCGCACAAACGTGTGGGTCAATAAAGACGCTCAACGAACGGCACCTGTTTCAGTTTCGGTTTCATAGCTCTGTGCCGCTGAAGTCAATGTTTACGGGAATATATTAGTTTCAGTAGTTCAATAATTTCGACACCAGAGGGCGAGTAATCTTCCACGAAAAATGCCGTCTGAGCACGTGCGCCGACAGCAGCTACCTCAGACGTGTAAATCAACGCTCCTTCTTGTTATACTTTTTTTTCGGGAATGTATGCATACGGAAGGAATATTAAGGCTTAGAAAAACATGCTTCGCTAAAAAAATTACGCGTTCTTACCACACACGCTGTGTACTCACGCGTGAAAAAGTCACCCGCACGTTTGTGCGGGCTGGGCTTTAGTCCTCGTGAAGTGCACGGCAGCGCGGCGCAGGTTGGCTCGTTCCCGCGCGGTTGCGCCTGCGCATTCTGTTTTTTTATTGCGAATAGTTTTCTTGGCATCATATTGGCACTTCTTTGGTTGGTGTTTCCTGATGTTTTCTGATATCTGAACTTAGCGACGCGAAGTGATGTGCGTTAATTGTGACCACCATTTACGCAGAAAATATTAATTTTGTGAATGTGTTGTGACAACATGCATTATATTTCAAAGAATTAGATTTTATATTGCCTATCATATAGAGTTTCAGTATAGCCAGTGAAATTCTAATGATAATAAATAACATTGAGTGTTAAAATTGCTAAAATTATCTAACTTGGGGAAGAAGCTTCTGTGGGCGCTGAATTTTTTTTTCACATGCCGAGATTTTCAAACCAGAGAATGAAGAAGGCATAGAAGAGATATTAAGCCTCCTGATGTCTTGCATCAGAATTGGGTAGGGACCACGTTGACGAATTGACAGAGATTCATATTCGTGGTTCGAGCCAACTTAGTGATGAAAACTGGAGTATGGAAGGCGAGTTTTTGAGCAGTCGCCTCCGTAATAAGTGGGTCAGGTGACCACTCACCCTATCCTGCCAGTTTCAGTAAAATTGATGTACTTTGGAAGAAGACACAATCGGCTGCAAAGCCTCACCAGCTTGGAAGTGGTGAGACAGCGGACGTTCTTGTTGTTGTCAAGACTCCTTTGCCGACTTTCTCACACTAATTTATTGCAACGATCTTTGAAGTTACTGCTGACAAAACGGCAGTGTGCCCTAGTTGTAGACATAGAACAACTTTGCAAATAACTGCGCAAAAGATCAAGCAGCTTTACGTATGGACCTTATCATGGGCTGTATCCGATCTCTGAGGAACTTTGCTCGTCACCAGGCGCCCAAGAATTGAAAGCGGAAAGAAAAATGTGTCACAAGATCAATCCTTAGACAATCTTACTGGAGTGTAAAAGGCGCCCGGCATAGCCAAGCGATTAGACTCAGATGTATACGTACCACTGGCGATCAGTATACAGCTTGACATCTGCTCATCACTGCAGGCTGTCAAGTGCATGTAGCTTCTTGTGCAAGGACGCGTTCTATGAAGTGCAACTTATACCTGTGCCTCACAAGTGACACACAATACTTTAAAATGGTGCATTCGCACCTCTGACCGCGCATTTTTTGCTTTGTCGTAGCCGTTATGAGTGTATTCCTCGCTGCAGTGAGTCACATGAATAAAAGCCCAGCCCGCGGGTCTGTTTTCTGGGTCAAATACTCCGATTCTTACAGTTTAACCTTTGAAAACTTAATTACAATAGAGCAAAAATTAATAATTATTGAGCAAGATAGCAATTTTTTATTATATTTTTCTCGGGCAGGAAAGGGATAAAAAAAGCGTTTAACCATGACTGAATGAAACCAATGGCATATGGTTTACCGTCATGTGGCGCTGGTTCTGGTATTTTCACATTGCGCTTACTTGGTTTATTAACTATGGTCCATTATGCAACATTTTCAATAGTCACTTTAGGGCAGAGTGAGCTTCGTCACATCGTAGAGCGCATTTAAAAATGACCGAAGCAATTGTTTTTTGGCGGCGTACATTCGCCATGGTAAATATTTTCTGGCTTTTAAAGAAAGCACGTGAAATATCAAATAAAGCTACCTGACTGCGCTCATGCGCTATCGTACTGCAGCGCTCTTAAACGCGCTTGGAGCGAAACAACCGGTGCGGGGACCGTCAGCTTGTCGCTTCTCAAGGGCGATGGTGTTTCTTTGACGTGTGTGGAGGTCAGAAATGTTGGCGCGCTGTGGAGCCGATGCCTAAGCCACGGCCGCTCTTTTCTCCGCGGTCCACTTGCCGGTTGTGTCGCTCGAAGCACGTCTGTGAGCGCTGCAGCACAATAGCGTACGAGCGCAGTAACGTGGTCATACTTCTCCGGCTTTCTTTAAACGGCGGAAGAATCACTAGTATATCATGTACCTTTCCACAAAAAATCAGATCTGTCGTTTTAGAATGCCGTCTAAAACGTAAAGAAAGACACTTGACCCCAAAATACATAACAGAACTGTTACATTATCCATCTTAGTTAAGAAATTGAGCGCATTATAAAAATACCGTAATGAGAGCAACATGGCGGTAAACCCCATCGTTGGTTTTATTAAATTGAGGTTAAGCACTTTGGAAATTTTGGTTCCATGGAAAATTTGGTTCCCTTCGTGACACCCTTTATAAACACAATACAAGTGGCACCCCTATAGGCTATGAAAATAGAGCATGATGTATCGTCAACATAGTTAAGGCCAGACGATAGAAAACTCAGTTCCCACGGAAAATAGCTCTAAAGGGCTCATGGGGACGCTCATGAGAAAACCGGGGTACTTGGTATTATATTTCCCAAATCCCCTTCCTAACGTCTTTAAGATTTGTTGTTATAATTTCCATTGTTATAATGTAAACTCAATTTCGCTCTTTTATTAAATCGTATGCAGGATTTTTGTTACTGTGAGCACGAGGCACGCTCAGATTATTTTACCTTTGCCCTAGCATCGCCAAAACAGTAAACTCAATATTTAAATACTAGCAATGACGCAGACAATTAAAAATAAGTATAAATAAGAGAAGGAATAGAGGAGGAGGTTACAAAAGACTTATTACAGTTAACAAACGAAAACAAAAACTACACAGTGGCCTAGGTAATGTGTAGAATGCAAACGGTGGACAGCAAAGAGAGCACTTGTGCTAACGATCAAGCTATCATTAAAAAAGTTCTTGCACAACTTAGCACGAAGAACAACAGTACGCCAAAATATCATCTGTTACGTAAATGTGTTCTATGGCATATAGCATCGACACGGACGCCGGTGGTGGGACGGTTGTTATAATCTAATCCGTATATAAGCCACATAGTGTTCAAGTCAAGCTCACATCGGCGAGATCTATGAAATCTCCGTGTGAAAGCAGCGAGACGCAATGCAACCCCATTCTTGCATTTTTGACAACTTGTAACAAAGCACCACGCAAGACAAACTTCAATAAGGACTCTGTAGCCGACACCGAGTTTGAGCGAAAGACGCCGCACGCATTGGAGTACGCAGCACAGTACCGTGGCTACAAACAAGGTTCATGGCACCGACACAGCTAAAGAGAAAGAAAACATAGAGAAATAAAACGTCGGCTGCACGTAGACGTTCGCGCGCTTGTTTTTGTCCAGATGGCTCGAGCGCCATCACGTGACTCTGCTCCACCAATAAAGACGCGTATAGACCTTATTTCCTATGCTCCCTGGAGCACTCTGGCGGAAAGACAAAGGAACATCACTGTCGTCAGCTTTATTGAGGTGGCTTATTGGCAGCAGTATCATCTTGAGAAGCAGAGTTCAGCCGACGTTTGTTCTTTCGCAGGGTGGCGTTTCTATAGCAGTATCTTGTATCTTAAGATACACGATACATTATTGAATGTATCGGAAATACAGATACAGATACTCGTTTTGCGAGGGTATCGCGAAACAGATACAAGATACTCAAAGAGTATCTAAGATAGCATCTAAGATAAATGTATCTTCGATACTGTCCAGCCCTGGCTGATAGTAATGCTGAAGATAAGTAGATAGGACCATAGGTCGGCAAAAGAAGCTGAAACTCACTGAGACTTACTCAAGAAATATATCTTGCGCCTTGCACTCGCTCGGACTCAGACTCACCAAAATTTTGCTCAAACCGGACTCACACTCACGAAAAAGTTCTTCCACCGGACTCACTAGGACTCACACTCACCGAAAAATTACTCACCCGCACTCACACAGACTCAGACTCACGGCTAGATCTGAGTTTGTGTGAGTCCGAGTGAGTCGACTCATGAGGGAGTGCGCTGACCTATGGTTCTCGTATATTTGTTTTTTTTTGTGTGTTTTTAAGGTTTTCACTGTTCGTTGTTTCGGAGTGTGGACTTTCCCCCTTTCCCCCCTACCTGTTTTATGCTTGTTATTAAACCATGTTTGCTGTGCCACCCAGCGTCCTCTCATTCCATCTCCACACTCTCCGAGTATCAGTGACTGGGTAGAAAAAGAAATGATCATGGGATCTTCTGATCATGGCAGTTTCAGATGCTGGCAGGCTCGCCGATTGTTTTGTCACGGATCTCGGAGGCGTGTTCTATCGGCTCCCTCTATGAGTTTGTCCGATAAGGAGTTCGATTACCTGCGGTCCACGTGTTATAGTTAACTAAGGGAGAGTGATTGTTAGTTTTAAATATTTGACCGGTGTTGTTTCTTGGCTACGCGGCTTCACGTGTTTTTTCGTTGTCTGTGACGCATCATCTTTGCTGCGGCTTGTGAAGGTTTGCAAGGTTTTCAATAAACCAGTTGTGAGTCTGCGCTTATTTTCGTCTATTCTTTCTTTGTGTCTCGTCCTGCTGCGCAGTTTTTTCTGAAGATGTTACAAAGAGGGTTAAACTGAAATTGACGACGACGCAGCGAGCGATGGAAAGAAAAAATGATAGGTGTAACCTTAAGAGACAGGAAGCGAGCAGAGTGGGTCAGGGAACAAACGGGGGTTAAGGATATCGTAGTTGAAATCAAGAAGAAATGGACATGGGCCGGACACGTAGCTCGTCGGCAGGATAACCGCTGGTCATTAAGGGTAACTGACAGGATTCCAAGAGAAGGCAAACGCGTGAGAGGGAGACAGAAAATTAGGTGGGCAGACGAGATTAACAAGTTTGCAGGTATAACGTGGCAGCAGAAAGCACGGGGCCGGAATGATTGGCGGAACATGGGAGAGGCCTGTGCCCTGCAGTGGGCGTAGTCAGGCTGATGATGAGTTGCTAGAAAGTTGGTAAGACTTACCAATTTTGCTTTGAAAACAAATCTTATTTCTTTCTCTTTGAAACAGCACCTACGTTTCTGGTTGCTGAGCTCCTGAGCGAGCGAGGCTGATCTTGACATAAATGCTTGGAAATTTTGCGGTTATTATACAGCTAAAGTGAACAAAAATGTTTATACACATATTTAGTGGGCATGGTCGAGCAGCAGTTATGCAGTCGACTAAGAACCCGTTTTTCCTTCTACTCCAGTTGCTGACGATGCTGGCTTTCTCCCCCGGTCAAGAAGCTCAATCGGACGGATTTCACCTACCTTCGAAGACCGCTTCCAACTGGAACGACATGGCGAGGTACTCCTCGGGATGCTTCACTTCACGGGAGCAAGTTGTTCAGGGCGGACTATCAACGCTTCAAGTCTTCTTCTTTGACTTGGGATCGTGCTTGGCAGTGTCCGGCGGCTTGGGAACATGCTTGGCAGTGTCCTGTGTTTGATAGTGCACCCAGTCTGCCTGTTGTCACTCCGATAATCTCCGGATTCTCATCAGCATCGTCGTCATCAGACAGCCACAAGTTTATAAGCAGCCGTCACCGCCCGCGCAATTTCAGTGGGCATGGTCGAGCAGCAGCTATGCAGTCGACTAAGAACCCGTTTTTCCTTCTATCCAGGTTGGCAAATTTCATTCATGCCACTCTAAGAAGTCAAATAACCTGTCTGCTGCTTGTGCCATGCCCAAGTGTCCTTTACTTATGTATTTGCGAATGCGTCCATGTTGTGAAACTATTGTTCTTGAGTGGGGACGTTGAATCCAATCCAGATCACAATAATTCTTCTAGTCTTCCTGATGAACTGGCTAAAGTCGTCAATGCAATTAATGCGCACGTTCACGCACGCCATAACGAATTAAAAAAATTTCTTCATGAAGTGAAGTCCAGTCAAGCAATTTTGGAGCCAACTGTCTCAGATATTAACTGAAGATTGGTTGCTGTAGAAGCTCGCGTAAGTTCCTTCGAGAAAATTCCTCCAAGTGACCTGCAGCAAACTACAACTGATGCTGTTTGTGGGGTGAACGCTGCACTGCGTTCACGCCTAGATGATTGTGAGGATAGATCACGGCGAAAAAACCTTATATTTTTCGGAATACCTGATGTTGCAGCCGAAACCTGGTCGCAGTCCGATGGTTCGCGAGATTGTGTCAACTCTAGGTTTTCAGCTACCGGCCGACGGCATTTCACGTACGCACGTACTTGGTCCGTACGCAAATAAGAATGGCCGTCCTGTAATAGTAAAGCTTTCTACATTTCAGATTAAAGAAAGTATTATGGCAAACAAGGCCAAATTAAAAGGTACCGGTGTCAGCTTAAGTGAAGATTTTTGCAAAGAAACCAGGAACACACGTAAAAAAACATCGCTGATACCTTCGTCATAGGAATCGGTATAACACGAAAGTAAAACGCGTCTTCGCAGAAGTAGTGCTTATTGCGTAGCGATCATAGGTCGGCGAACTCACTCATGAGTCGACTCACTCGGACTCACTCAGACTCATATCGAGCCGTGAGTCTGAGTCTGAGTGAGTCCGGGTGCGTAATATTTTGGTGAGTTCGAGTTTGAGTGAGTCCGGTTGAAGAAAATTTTCGTGAGTGTGAGTCCGAGTGAGTCCGGATCAGGAAAATTTTGGTGAGTCTGAGTCCGAGTGAGTCCAAAGCGCAAAGTATAATTATTGAGTGAGTCTGAGTGAGTTCCACTTTCATTTGCCGACCTATGGTCCTATCTACTCATCTTCACCATTACTATCAGGCTTACCTGAATTCACCTTTATACTCACGTCTACTCACACGTATTCCAAAGCAGTATCGTTCATACACCATTTCAATATTTATTGATCAGATGCGTCAATTACATAGGGGGGGTGCCTTGACCTCATGCTCGTCAACTCTTCCAGGGAAGTTCTTGATAAATACATGTTATGTTGTCATCTCTTAAAAAAAATGTCTTTACTGGTTTGCAACCACTCATAACTCTTATTCGAAGCTACTTTATCAAAAGGCACCAAGATGACCACTAAAAACATCAGGTATTGATATTAAATATTATTGAAACCAAGGTCGAAAAAGTCAATTCTAGCCTAACGGACTCATGAGTCGACTCACTCGGACTCACTGAGACTCAGATCGAGCCGTGAGTCTGAGTCTGAGTGAGTCCGGGTGAGTAATATTTTGTTGAGTTTGAGTCCGAGTGAGTCCGGGTGAAGAAAATTTTGGTGAATGTGAGTCCGAGTGAGTCCGGCTGAAAAAAATTTTGGTGAGTCTGAGTCGGAGTGAGTCCAAAGCGTCAAATATATTTCGTGAGTGAGTTTGAGTGAGCTCCACAATTTTTGCCGACCTATGGTAGCGATATATGAGAGCTTGTACAATGTCTATTGGTGTTTGACAGCTACAGCACCGTTTGACGTGGACACACCCACGTTGACGCCTAGTGGCAAATCTCCATCACGACGACTAATGCCCATGGTCATGAATTAACCGTTGTTGTAGCTGAAGTTGTCAACATGATATACCTGGATACAGCGTATCGTGAATCCAGTGCAAATACACCAACAAGCACGTAATGGACACTGTGTGAACACTGTGTGATATGCGCGTCTTCAAAGAGAAGTGGTACGGTGTGCGCGCCTGAGTAATAAGGTAACCTACTTCTGCGCTCATGCATACACTACCACGCTGCGCTTCAGCAACGCGGGAGGCGGAGGTTCGTAGCTTGAGCCGTGAGCATGTGCAGGCATTCTACGTCCTGCTGGTCTCTGTCTCGCTCCACCAAGGCACGACATTCGCCCGTCGACATCGCTGCCTTGCGGCCGCGCTCACTGCAGCAGTTTCACTAGTAGGTGCTATCGCATCCGAAGTAGCCGTCGGCGAAACAACGTTGGTGCATGTGGAAGATGCACTACTCCGACAAAGAGCGGTCACACGCTAACACGAAGCTGCAGGCAAAGAACATAGCTACATCGGCGACTCTCCGATGCTAGCACGGCCAATGTTTTTCATTGCTATCGAGACGCAGTTAAAGCATGGCCTCCTAGATTGTGCGCCGGCGTGCAATCTATGACGCCATGCTGTAACTGCGTCGTCGACTAATCGTTCGCTATCGGCGCTAGTAAGTGTCATGCCGCATTACTTCTCTTACCCGCTCACAGGCGGCGACACCGACCTGCCACACCTAAGCCACGCCAACAGAGAGCACCATGCGAGGGAGAATGTGTGAGAGATACAAGGCGCGTTGGCAGGTTGCTCTCCACCTGCGTCGATGACTAAGTCGGTAAGAAACCGGGCGCCCTTCGTTGCGGGCCAAGCAGTCAGAGGTTCGATTCCCGGTGGGGGATCATTTTCATAATGCGTTTTCTTTCTCATTTGGTAGCGTTAATTATATCAACGTCATATCCGTAACGGATATACTTGGTAGACCCCGGCATAAAACACTTTCGTGTTAAAAAAACCGCCAGGCCTGCGCAGAACGCGCAGCATAGTCGCTGGGGGAGCGGCCTTTCTGAACCTTTTTCAAACACTCTTGGGGCAACTACTACAAGCGCAATTGCATGGTACCCACTACGCCATAAATCATCATAATTTTTATGTAGTGAGGAAGCCTGTACTATGCCATTATTCGTCATTCTTCGGAAAAGCGCGGTACCATCTACACTCTTGTGACGCATTATGTGCACTTTGTTGATGCTGTGGCTGACGACGATGAAGAATTCCCAAGGGACAAAACGGGCTCGGCAGATGGTAGGCCCGACGTCCGTGGCCGTTCAAAATATGGCCGGCCCGACGTCGGCAAGTTAGGTCCGCCCGATGTCGTTTTTTGCATGTGGCCGAGCTGTTTGCCGACCATCGGCAGCTTGTCGGCCAACGACGTCGGGCCGATGTCGTGGACTTGGCAGTGCCTACCTCGGGCCGCACGCGTCCTCAGCACTTGCCAACGATGGCAAAAGCACGGCCAACGCTCTCTTGCCGTTATTCACCGCTATATATTCTGAATTTAATTCATGCAGTATATATTATTTCGACCAAAGGAGGGGGGTCAGCTTTTTTTTTTGGAAATAAGCAATATTCAATCCACTTAGGCTTTTTCATTATGCAACGCTTGAGGCAACGGAAAATAAATGAAGACATGATCGCTGACGGAATGCTTCAGATGTTGAGAACTAATAATAAAGGAAATATTTTTGCTCAAATTCACTTGTTTGCGCTGTCAAGGGCAACTAAGTCCAGTTGTACTTGAGTGTACACATCGTGGGCCTAACATTGACAAATGCAACTGCTGCTGAGGCTCTATGATGTATATTTGCACCCGCCCACGCATTGGCTTCGACTAATAAAGAATCAGACGGATACAAATATAATTTCAGTGGCCTGAATTTATTCTTCAATGGTTTGAGTAAAAATGAATTACTTTTGGTCAAGGTGCCCCACGTGGTGTCGTCAAGGAGACTCTACATTGATGTCGCGTTCCGTTTCTACTGCCTCCTGTCGCCTCCCCTTACAAAAAATCTTACTGAAAAATAATTGAAACGCCATTGCTCATGCAATGTTGACATATACTGAATAGTCGTTGTCGGTCCATTGAAAAGTCATTGAGCTTATAGTTGACACGTATAGAATATTGGCCACCGATCTTTTACCAAAATTTTATTGACATAAAAGTAGTTGACTGGTTGTCGACTTGTTATTGAAAGTACATTGAGCACTGAGAATTCATTGAGACAGTTCTGTTGAATAATTATTGACCTACAATTGAAGCAGCATTGAAATTCCATGACGTAGTTATTGAAAGTATATATACTGTACGTTTTAACAGGTGAATTCTCGTAGACATACAAGTTCAATATGGCACCTCTATACGAACAATGCCTACTGAGGCACAGGCCTCAGTAGGCATGCTCCAAAAGGTGTTTCATAGAACTTGAATAAAAGCTGCTGGGTGCACTTTCATGGGTTTTATATGAGCGCACAGCTGTCTGTACATGCGCACTGCCGATGTATGCTTGCATAAAGAGCTACAGTAGGCCTGCACAGTTCGCGTGTTATAGCAAAAACTTTATCGCCAGCTATAATGCTTCAATTCCTCCAACACGCGTGAAAACCTGGAAACACAGTAAACTTAGCGAAAACTAAAGAAATCATGAAACGGGCACAAAAGCAAATTGAATTACTCATACACAGTCACTCGGAGAATTCAACTGTTTCTTAAGTTCTGTGACCTTTCATTTTCTTTCAAGAGGCCGAACAAAAGAAAAACGTACATGTGCGGACATGTACCTTTATTAAAGCGAAAGCTGCAAAAACCACATCATCAGAGAAGAAAACCATAACTTAATTGGTGTAGCGTTTGTTGCAACATGTAAAGGGTGAGTCCCACTTGCAAAAAATATGAAAAAAAGAGGAAATTGTGACATCAATTACTACCAAGAGGTCGGTGTGAAAAGGCGAGAACTCCATCACATCATACGGCTGCAGAAGGGCGAACATGCTACAAATGACCGGACTGAAGCGACGCGCGGGTCTCTCTAGAGGTGCAAGCTTTACAGAGCGAGGATATGTATTAACATGGAAGGGAAACGCTACGCCACAACTTTGAAGGTGCGCGTCGACACACACTAGGCAAAGTAACATCATAGCACATAAAAAAGACGCATAACTCCCCGCCCCAAAACACGATTCAACACTCGCCCTCACATGTTCGAAACTTTACTAGACTAGCGCATCCAGCTATCGGAAATAGCACTGTGCAGAAAGACACAACTGTGCTGCTACAAACATTTTCTTACACGCAAACTTGTTGGAGACAAAACAAAGAACACAACACCTGTCGTAATAGCGTGTGCCTAATTACGAGGCACAAGCAGTTTTGAAGACGCAAAAAAGTAGTGCATGCGCTCGAATGTAAGCGTTAATGCATACCTTAAAACAAGCTCAAATAAGCGCGTTCGAAACTGAACAGAAATGAAAAGCTACATTTATATTAGGACAGTTCAATCATGATGGCACAACACTAACGCAGTCAAGTACTTCTGAAACATGTCGCGCATGCAGCCGATGTAGCAACAAAACACTCGTTTTCATTCTTCATGGTTTTCGAATAAAAGGGTGTGCGGGTAAAGAAAACGAACTCACCTTAAACGATGGCACAGGCCCATAGTTTTTTAATCCGCATATTCCAGGAGTGGTAAAAGCACATCAAGGTGACCGCGTCCATTCCTGCAGCTAAGCAGAAACGAAGCTGCGATAGTCGCACACGCAAGCTGAGACGTCCATTTCACCGTCGGAAAGATTACGGAGCTAAGCCTCACAGTCCGCGCAGCAGCCACTCGCAGAGTGCTTGCATGCAGCAGTTGAGTGACATACCCATAGGGCCAATGGGGACAATTTTTCCGTTTCCGGCGATGGTAGCGGTGCCTGGGAGCCTCGGTACTTGACTGGATTGCCAAAATCAACATGAGGCGAGCCAATCCAAAATTAAAAATCCAATATGGCCGCGCCCGTTTGCGGTTGCTTGCTCGCCTACGGTGCCGCCGGCCCTGCGGCCGCGGCGTCGTTTGAAGCGTTTTGCGTACTAATTGCTGCTGCACCGTCTCTCTGCGTTATTGTCGATGTACGTACATGATGTGTGTATGTTTTTCTGCTTCGTGTTGCCGCTGTTGTAGCGTGACGAATGGTAGCGAGCGGCGCCGTCGCGGCTGCTTAGCAGCCGCTTTCGGCGCTCGCTCGTGAAGCAAAAAGCGCAAATAATTTTCTTCACGTGACTTTTTATTGAAGGAAACGTCAATAGCTGCATGCTTAGGCAATAGTAGAGTCATAATATCAGTAATAACAACTCCAAAGAAATGAACACTTCGGAATACTGCTGTGGTAAAACCTTAATACAGGAATGCGTACATCGAGCACGCGTACAATATAAATAGGATACAAAAACACATAATCCAATCAAATAATTAGGGTAAGCATACAAAAGAATGCCACATCAGTGTAAACATGTGTACACTCATACAATTTGTACAGATTGAGAGTAAGAGCATGAAGCGGAACATTTCCCACGCATAGAAATACATCTCAATAAAACATGTTGAAATGGTTGGTTCACACTGTGCAAAAGGTAATGACGCAACGCAAGCCGAAGAAAAGAAGTACGGGAATTATGTACCTCTTCATTTTCTTTGCCCTGTGTTGCGTCATTACCTTATGCGCAGCATTGAAATGCATAACTGTGTACACAGAGGGTGCCAGCCGAGAGTCCCAGCCTTTGGCTCTTGTAGAAGAACCCATGGTGCATAAGTAGATTAATGGAATTACATGATGCAGTGCCACGGCGTATTATATTGTAAAGGCACTGAGACAGATCAACCATTTGGCTCGGCTATCCCTGGCCATGCTTTCCTCCAAGTGAATGTGTACCAGGCAGGCTCATGTGATTTGAACACAATGTGTGTAATGCCCTAATTTTTTATTAATAAAGAAAGAAAAAATGCTACAAAGGGTGGTGAAGACTCAGTTGCAGAGGTGACCTTTGAAAATTTGAGGAAACATTTTGACTGTATTTAAGTTTTCAGTGGTGCAAAACACTGACGGTAACCCAAAGTATGCGCGAATATCAATAGCTTATGAGAAAAGTGATCAGGATAAAGCACAGAATTGAAGTGCAACTTCACTGTTATTTGTCTACCAGGTATCATGTTGGACCGACAACAATGTGGGGAGATTTTGTGAGCAGTACTTAAATCGCAGTTGGGGAACGCTGCATAGTTTAATCATAATGTGCCAACCACTAGAACTGCGTCTCTCGTTATTTGTTGGCTCGGGAAGTGGAAAGCCACAGTTTGTAATATTCAGTTGAAAAACTAGTAACACAGTCACGCTAAACAAACAGTAGATTGCATATTTTCAGAAAGTATGGAAGCCTGCTTCTATTGCGCACTAACATGCATATCAACCGATTCGCAGCTTCCGCACACACCCCTTTGGAATCACTGCAGAGCCGAGCACTTGATCTAGTGTATTTTTTATGCCTGTGAATTGCAGACACCATTAGTTCTTCCCAGGAGCACAACATGGCACAATTATCATGACCAGAGGTTTGCAAATTTAAAATAACGTAAAACCTTTGTGTCCTGCTGAAAACTTCTTGGATTTTGTGGGCCCTTGAGTACATGCATTTCAACCTTCATCGCTTGCCGTGCTGGTCTAGTGGTTATGGTGCTCGACTGCTGACCTGAAGATTGCGGGTTTTGAATCCAAGTCACGGCGGCCGCATTTAGATGGAGGCAGAATGCTTGAGGCCCATGCGATAATATTTAAGTGTGTGTTAAAGAAATTTAGCACCTCAAAATTTCCGGAGCCTTCCACTGCAGTGTCTCTCATAATCATATTGTGGTTTTGGGACGTAAAAACCCAACAATTATTATTATTATTATTATTATTATTATTATTATTATTATTATTATTATCATTATTCAACCTTTTTTTTGCAACGTTCATTTTATATTAATCACACTGCTCACTGTTCATAGACTGTTTCAGTGTAAAGCCACTCATTATTAATTGAAATCTGAGATTTCTTGAGAGGGTGGATGTGTGACTGTGTGATTGCTTCCATGTCAAGTGGACAGAGAAGAAAGCAGAATGACTTGGGTTTTCCATCGCCTTTTCGAAAATGTCAGCATTTTTCAATACTAAAGCAATCCAGCACCTCTGGTCATTATAATACTCGCAATAATAGGGCACTCAAGGCTTCCAGAAAGTACAAAGTTCATCAGGCAAACTTATACAATGCAAAAGTAGTGGATGCATTATGCATGTAACCATAGCTGATTTATCAATACATATGTATAAATATATATATATATATATACATAAACAAATAAAGATGGATACATAAAAATAGTGCATGCATACATAAAAAAGAAACAGTGCAACACGTGTCAGTATAGGAAATGTGTGCAGAAGGCTGCACGAGAAATCCAATTCTACATAATCGTGTTCTTGAAAGGCACAGGATAAATTTAAGCAGCTCATTTACCGCTCTTCTGGCAGGCGCACTGTGCCTTGACTTTCTTTGTTGTGTGCTTCTGTTCATGAATGTAAGGTGCCAGTGTAGCTTTGCACGGCAGAATATATTGGGCAACCAAACTGATGCACGGCTCAACTAAGGCACGCTGTTCCGACTCAACAGTCAATGTATAACGCAACTTGTCGTCCTGCTTTTTCAGAGTCTAATTATTCAGGCTGTCAAAAAGCTTATGCATTCTTTCTGTGAACTGAGCTGTAATTTCAGCATAAACAGGAAGCTCCTGAATGGCCACGATAGTGAGGAGTGCCACAGAGACAGATTCATTGAATACTTGTGTGGCACACTTCCCTCTCATGTCAGCAAAGGTATATTGTCACGTGTTCGTGACGTTGACCCAAGCAGCAGTCGGTATGTTTAAGATGAAACTGTTTATTAGGCCGAACTTGTGGCCGGTAAACGGAAGGTCAGATTACAGCAATAAGCACTGGCACTGATAGCGGCGAACGGAGCGTCGGCCGTCGATCAAAACTGTACAACGCTGGAACGCGCCGGCTTTTTATAACGCACGCGTCGAACATTCTAGCCTTATCACTAGTCGTCGCGGAAGCTCTGGAATAATCTTGAGTGTTAGCGTCTTGCGTGCAATCTTAACAGAACGATCTACTACAAGCGAGAAGCTTCTGGAACAATAAGGCGCGGTCTGCGCCGAGTACTGCTGATAGTCTTTGTGGGCGGAAACCGAATACAGTGAAAGAAACGCGCGTGCCAATGCCCCCCTCTGAAAAAGCATCGTCCCGATGCTTAAAACAGAACACGGGGGGAAAAATGCATGCAACAATAAATAAATCAAGAAAGCACAATAAACAATAAGCACAAGCAAGAAAGTCCAATGAAAAAAAGTAGAGTCCCCAGGTTCACTAACGCGCGTAAAACGGCTTGAGGCGCACAACATGGACGACTTCAGGTCGCGCACGGCGCCGTTGAGAGTTCGTAATGGCCGTCGGGGACAACCTCGTAGTCGAGTGTGCCGAGACGACGAAGCACCCTGTACGGTCCGAAGTATCGTCGCAGAAGTTTTTCACTCCAGTCCACATCGTCGTATCGGCGTCCACACCCAAACACGATCGCCGGGCTGGTATTCCACGAAGCGTCGTCGAAGATTGTAGCGGCGGCTATCGGTCGTCTGTTGATTCTTGATCCGCAGGCGGGCGAGCTGTCGTGCTTCTTCGGCGCGCTGTAGGTAGGCGGTCACGTCGATGTTTTCCTCGTCGGTCACGTTCGGTAACATGGCGTCGAGCGTCGTTGCCGGGCTCCTTCCGTAGACCAACTTGTATGGCGTCATCTGCGTCGTTTCTTGCAAGGCCGTGTTGTATGCGAAGGTCACGGACGGAAGGATGGCGTCCCACGTCTTGTGTTCGACGTCGACGTACACTGTCAATTTTTATGAAAGGGAACACGCGAACGCGTGGCCCTGCGCGCTCCAGCGGCTGCTTTCAGCGCCTTCATGCGTGAGCGGGAGCAACCACAGCCTCTTTTTCGTCACAGTGCCGAGCAAAACAACCAGCCATGGGCGATATGCAGCCGGAAGCGCAAGATAGCAACCCCCTCCCCCTTGAAGGCGATTACGCAACAGGCCGGGCCCGCGGCGTGTCGTCTGCTCCTTGTAAACTATGCCTGGCGCGCGAGCGCAATCGAAACGGGGAAGCTCTGCCGCTTGCATTTCACGTGTGTTACGCTTCGGCTGATTTATTGATTTAGACGACAGCGGTGCAGCCAGATGAACTTTTCGTGGTGGGTAGCTGTTTTGAATCCCTCATCTAACAGAAAAAATATAGTAGCGCACTGCGACACTTGCCAAGGCTTAGGGGAGTTTCATATCTGAGCATAGTATAAAACGTTTGGGTACTTCGAAAAAGCGCGCTGGCGGACCGGTCCATACAGGGACTCGGCGGGTGACCTTTGGGTTGTCATCAAGCAGGAGTGGGAGATGCTGAGAAGTGACACGTCCCTAATATGGCAGCTCTTTGTGAATTCCTACTAACTGGAGTGGCAGCTGTGATGTCTACAAATGGTTACGGCACTAAGTATTGACAAGTATTGCAATGTGGTACTTTTTTTGTCCGTTAATGTCAAGAGTAAAACGACAACTGACGCATTTTTTTCACTTTCGATAAAGTAATTGACAATATTTCTTTTCACGTTTCATGCTCACGTCGTTTACGTTACTTATAAACATAGCGAAAATCGCCCGAACCACCACGAGACCTTTTCTCTTGTTTGCTACACAGCACCATCTCGCGCCTCTCTTATAAGACCCCAGCGGCACTGTGCATGGCCTTAAAGCATAAAGCGGTGACATACTTGCGCTTTTCCTATTGGCAGGCGACACGTTCTTGGCAAAGTGGGATTTTATCTAGAAGGTTCTCCACGGCATTCGGTGAGGGATTTCAAGACGGCAAACCACCAGGAAAAGCTGACCTGACTGCACCGCTGCCACCTAAACCACTCTAAATCAGCCGAAGCGCAACGCGTGAAAGCCAAGCGGCAGACCGTTTAGAGTGCGCTCGCGTGCCAAGCATAGTTTACGAGCAGCAGACGACACGCCACTGCCCAGCCTTTTTGCGTAATCGCTTTGATGGGGGAGGGGGTTGCAATATTCCCGCCGGCTGCATGGACTCTGTGGGCTGCATATGACCTATGACTGGTTGTTTTGTCGCCATCGAGGACACGAAAATAGGTGTGGTTGCTATCGCTCACGCTCGAAGGCGCTGCAAGCAGCCGCAGGAGTACGCGGGCCACGCGTTCGCGTGTTCCCTTTCATAAAAATTCGACAGTGTACATGGCCAGCATGTCGGCGATGGTCTTATTGAGACGCTCGGTCAGGCCATTGGTCTGTGGGTGGTACGCCGTAGTCCGGCGGTGGCTTGTGTGGCTGTACCTCAGGATTGCCTGAGTTAGGTCCGCCGTAAAGGCCGTACCTCTGTCGGTAATGAGGACCTCTGGGGCGCCATGACGCAGTACGATGTTCTCGACGAAGAACTTTGCTACCTCGGTGGCACTGCCCTTGGGCAGGGCCCTTGTCTCGGCGTAGCGGGTGAGGTAGTCCGTTGCCACGACGATCCATTTGTTTCCGGAATTCGACGTCGGGAACGGCCCCAGTAAGTCCATGCCGATTTGCTGGAACGGTCGGCGAGGTGGCTCGATGGGTTGCAGAAGTCCGGCTGGCCTAGTGGGTGGTGTCTTCCGTCGCTGACAATCTCGGCAAGTCTTCACGTAGTGGGTGACGTCGGCAGTAAGGCGAGGCCAGTAGTACTTTTCTTGTATCCTCGCCAGCGTGCGGGAAAATCCAAGGTGTCCAGCCGTCGGGTCGTCATGCAGAGCATCCAGAACTTCTGGACGTAACGCTGAAGGTACCACGAGGAGGGAGTCGGCCCGACGTGGCGAGAAGTTTTTCTTTAGAAGAACGCCGTTCCGCAAGAAAAACGACTCCAGTCCTCGTCTGAATACCTTCGGAGCAACGGTGGCCTTGCCCTCGAGGTATTCTATAAGGCCCTTGAGTTCCGGATCGGCGCGCTGTCGTTCGGCGAAGTCATCAACGCTTAAAGTTCCCAAGAAATAGTCACCATCTTCGTCGTCCTGCGGCGGTGGATCAACGGGGGCACGGGACAGGCAGTCGGCGTCAGAGTGCTTTCGTCCGGACTTGTAAACGACGGTGATGTCGAATTCTTGAAGTCTCAGACTCCATCGTGCGAGACGACATGAAGGGTCCTTCAAGTTAGCTAGCCAGCACAAAACATGGTGGTCGCTCACAACTTTGAAGGGCCTTCCATAGAGGTAGGGGCGAAACTTTGACGTAGCCCAGATAATGGCAAGGCACTCTTTTTCTGTTGTGGAATAGTTGCCTTCTGCTTTGGAGAGCGACCGGCTAGCATAACTGATAACCCTTTCTTCTCCGTTAGTCTTCTGCACAAGAACGGCGCCGAGTCCTACGCTGCTTGCGTCGGTGTGGATTTCCGTCTCGGCGTATTCGTCGAAATGCGCAAGTATCGGATGCGTCTGCAGGCGTCGTTTCAGTTCCTGAAATGCTTGAACTTGCACCGTTTCCCACCGGAACTCGACGTCAGTCTTCGTGAGCTGCGTTAGTGGCTCGGCGATCCTTGAAAAGTCCTTGACGAAGCGTCTGTAATAGGCGCACAGGTCGAGAAATCGGCGAACCGCCTTCTTGTCGGTGGGTGGCGGGAAGGCGGTGATGGCAGCTGTTTTCTGCGGGTCTGGGCGCACTCCAGTCTTGCTGATCACGTGACCCAAAAATAGGAGCTCCTCGTACGCGAAACGGCACTTTTCCGGCTTCAGGGTTAGTCCGGAGCTCTTGATTGCTTCAAGTACTGATTCAAGACGCTCGAGGTTGTTCGTCGAAGTTCGAGGAAAACACAACGACGTCGTCCAAGTAAACGAGGCATGTTTGCCACTTCAAGCCAGCCAGTACTGTATCCGTAACCCGTTGGAAAGTCGCAGGCGCCGAGCAAAGGCCAAAGGGCATGACCTTGAACTCGAACAAACCGTCCGGTGTAATGAAGGCAGTTTTTTCTCGGTCTCTCTCGTCGACTTCGATTTGCCAGTAGCCCGTCTTGAGGTCCATCGAGGAAAAGTACTTGGCGTTGTGGAGTCGATCTAGGGCGTCGTCTATTCGTGGGAGAGGATACACGTCTTTCTTTGTGATTTTGTTCAGGCGACGATAATCGACGCAGAAACGTAGGGTCCCATCTTTCTTCTTCACTAACACCACAGGCGACGCCCACGGACTCTTTGAAGGCCGGATGATGTCGTCGCGAAGCATTTCGTCGACTTGTTTCTTTATGGCCTCGCGTTCTCGCGCCGAAACTCTGTACGGGCTCTGACGAAGTGGCCTGGCACTTTCTTCGGTTATGATGCGATGTTTTGCGACTGGGGTCTGTCGAACTCTTGACGACGATGAAAAGCAGTCCTTGTATTGCAGGAGCAGGGTTTTGAGCTTTTCCTGCTTATGCGTCGGAAGGCGCGCGTTAACGTCGAAGGCTAGTTGATGATCTTCGTTCGTCGTAGTAGCTTCGATAGACTCGGCGAGGGTGAAAGCGTTGCTGGCTTCCACAATTTCTTCGATATAGGCAACCGTCGTGCCTTTGCTCACGTGCTTGTATTCGTTGCTGAAGTTCGTGAGCATCACTGATGTTTTCCCTCCTCGCAGCTCGGCTATTCGTCTGGCGACGCAAATCTCGCGGTTGATTAACAGGTGCTGGTCGCCTTCAACGACGCCTTGAAGGTCTATTGATTTTCGAGTGCCGACGGAAATGCTGACGCTGGAGCAGGGGGGGAATGGTGACTTGGTCTTCGAGCACATTCAAGGCGTGCTTCCCTGACGGCGTGTGCGGCGGTAGTGCTTTTTCGGTGGATAGCGTTATCGACTTGGATCTCAGATCGATGACTGCTCCGTGAAGGCCTAGGAAGTCCATACCAAGGATGACATCTCTCGAGCAGCGCTGTAGGACGACGAAGCTCGCGGGATAAATCCGGTTGTTAATGGCGACTCTCGCTGTACAGATTCCTGCCGGCGTTACTAGGTGGCCTCCGGCTGTCCGGATTTCAGGGCCTTCCCAAGCAGTCCTCACTTTCTTCAACTTCGCGGCGAACGTCCCACTAATGACGGAATAGTCGGCTCCGGTGTCGACGAGAGCTGTGACATTGTGGCCGTCGATGAGAACGTCGAGGTCGCTAGTCCGTCGCCTTGCGTTGCGGTTAGGTCGCGGCGTCGGATCACGGCTATGTCGAATTGTTGCGCTGCTTCCATGCTGCGTCGTCAGGTTTTCCTCAGTCCGCAAGCTTCCGTCGGCAGCGCTCTGTCTGCTTCGCGTCGTGTTCAGCGGGTTTCGTCGCGTCGTCGTCGTCGGCGGAGGGTCTTCGTTAGTTCGTCGTACAGCAACCGCACCTCCAACGGTTGCTGCCCCTAGTTTTCCGGGTACGGGCTAGGCGACCGGCCCCGGTTTGGGCCAGTGTACTGCCGGCGGTGCGGCGACATGTAGCGGCCGGGCGATGGTGAACGCGATGACCGTCGAGGTGCCTGTTCAGTGCTGGTCAAGTAGTCGGCGATGTCGCGTGGTCGCTCGCCGTGCTGTGGGGGGCGCTGCGTTGACGGCGAAGCCGCGTAGGCCCATTTGGCGGTACTGGCAGCGGCGGTATGTGTGGCCGGCTTCTCCACAGTGGTAGCACAGCGGGCGGTTGTCAGGGGCCCGCCAAACGTCGGTCTTCCTCGGAGCGCAGCGCTGGCAGGTTGGCGGGCGGTATGGCGTCGATGGTGATGGCGGCGGAGTCTGGCGGCGGAACTGTTGTGGTGCAGCTTCATGACGCGGCCTTGGGGGAGCGTTGCGGCGGACTGCAGCGGCGTAGCTCATAGCTTCCGCCTGAGGCTGCGGTGCTTCGGGTATTCCGAGCGACTGTCGAACTTCCTCGCGGACAATGTCTGCGATCGAATCCACTTGAGGTTGTGGCGAAGGCATCAGCCTGCGCAGTTCCTCCCGCACGATCGCTCGTATAGTCTCGCGCAAGTCGTGCGATTGAAATGACTGAACCCCGCCGTAGCTCGTCGTCGGAATGCGGCGGTTGTACTGCCTCGTACGCATTTCGAGGGCCTTTTCAATCGTCGTGGCCTCTGAGACGAATTCCATGACCGTCGTGGGTGGGTTGCGTACAAGGCCGGCGAACAGTTCCTGCTTAACTCCCCGCATCAGGAAGCGAAGCTTCTTCTCCTCGGACATAGCGGGGTCAGCATGACGAAACAGGAGCGTCATTTCTTCTGTGTACATCCCGACGTTCTCATTTGGGAGTTGTACACGGCTCTCCAGCAAGGTTTCGGCTCTTTCCTTCCGGACGACGCTTGTGAAGGTCTCCAGAAATGCGGCACGAAAAAGGTCCCAGGTCCGGAGTGTGGCTTCTCGGTTCTCGAACCATGTCCGAGCGGAATCTTGCAGGGCAAAATAAACGTGCCGCAACTTGTCATCGTTGGTCCAGTTGTTGAAGATGGCGACGCGGTCGAACCGTTCAAGCCAGCTCTCCGGGTCTTCGAGTGGTGAACCGCGGAAAGTTGGCGGCTCCTTGGGTTGCCGGAGCAGGATCGGTGCAGGCGGCACAGGGGTGGTCATCGTCTCTGCAGTAGTGGTCGTGGCCTTGGTCTTCCGAGTCTGGTCAGGTAGAAGCCCGTACTCTGGAGGTAGCCCTCGTTGCCTGCGGCTAGCTCGCTGATCGAAGCTGGCGTCGATGTCTTCTTCACGACGTGGGCTTGGCTCACGGCTGGAGGGGGGGCGTTCGGTGCATGGACCAGGAAGCACCTCCACCAGATGTCACGTGGTCGTGACGTTGACCCAAGCAGCAGTCGGTATGTTTAAGATGAAACTGTTTATTAGGCCGAACTTGTGGCCGGTAAACGGAAGGTCAGATTACAGCAATAAGCACTGGCACTGATAGCGTCGAACGGAGCGTCGGCCGTCGATCAAAACTGTGCATCGCTGGAACGCGCCGGCTTTTATAACGCACACGTCGAACATTCTAGCCTTATCACTAGTCGTCGCGGAAGCTCTGGAATAATCTTGAGTGTTAGCGTCTTGCGTGCAATCTTAACAGAACGATCTACTACAAGCGAGAAGCTTCTGGAAAAATAAGGCGCGGTCTGCGCCGAGTACTGCTGATAGTCTTTGTGGGCGGAAACCGAATACAGTGAAAGAAACGCGCGTGCCAATATGTTGCTCTTTGAGCTTCTTTGCCAATCTTATTTTTAGACGTTCAGTTGGTGTGTTAAAGGCCTGATCAGTGTTACATTTTTTCGCAATAGCTTTTGATTGATCCCACGTCAAATTCCTCTTCAAGGCTATTTCATCGAATAAAACACAGCATGCGTTGTCTTGGAATAGCCAACCTTTTATGATTGATTCTATTGCATCCTTGACACCTGGCATGATACCAGGTGTCATTGGGATGTCTGCCAGCCAGCGCTTGAGTGTTCGCACATGTGGCAAGTGAAGCATTTTTTTAGAAAGCTATAGGACTTCGGAGAATTAAAGAACAAATTTAAAGTGAATTGTTTCATTTATGTTGACCGATGTCTTTTTTTTAATTTCGTAAACGTACCAAGCCTGATTTGTGCTTTAAAGGCCAACTCCGGCGATTTTTTGACCGTGTCAGGATAATGGTGCTTTTATGTTCCTGAGACACTCTTGTCACGCGCCCGATAGCTGAAATGCTCAGCAAATTCGAAAATAATTTTTAATAAGCAAAAAGGCGCAATACCGAAACCGAAACCCAACCGAGTGTACTGTCCAAGTATGACGTAGTAGTTTGTTACGAACCGGAAGTCGTGCAAGGCATGCTGGTCCCGCCGGCGCGGAATATCACACGCTCCTCCACAGAGAACAGAAAATCGCACACCAAACCAGCGAAGCGCCGGCCAAACACCGTCAGCTTGTGACCAGCACAATATACGCTGTAGCGGCCAAAGTTAGCGAACCCATCGGCTGCTTCACTTCCGTCGACCGGCAAACCAACACGTCACACACGCAATGTTGCCAATAATTGTGGGAAGCCGGGTGGGCGTTTGCAGACAATCTTTAAAATTCATTTACAAACAATCAGCGCATGTCCCAAGCTTAAAATTTGGCATGAATGACGGAAATGTGCAAAGGAACGTACCCAGCGAATTTCATTGAGATCCATTGACCTCGAAAAACCTCCGGAGTTGGCCTTTAAGCAGTTCAAACAGATGCTTTAGGAAATCCATCTCAAGTTTGTCTCAGGCCTCCCGCTGCATTATTCGCCTCGCCTCATGCAGTTTCTTTATCCGACCCAATGCCTTACGGTACTTTCCACTCCGTGCGTGAAAGGTTTTCAGCTTCATTTTTGTACAGGGGGTGTCCACAGAGCTGCGTTTCCTCTGCCCGCTTTTCGGCGTTCCTTGTGCATGCTCAGCGCTGCTCTCCTGCTTGAAATAGTGGAGGCACCTTGGACCATGCTCATCTGAAAAAAGGAAGAATTCAAAGGAATATGCTTTTATCAGTCTCATAGAAAGAAAAAAAATATCACACAGGTAAGCCAATAGGGCGCAATCACAGGGCTACTGATTCACCATCATGCAGTGCCATGCTATTTTCCATTTACATTTGTAGCGATCTACAGTCGAGCACGATTTGAAGGTTATTGCGAGAGCGTCGAGCGGCACAGCGTCCCAGAACCTTGGCGGCCTGTTTCGGAACACTGAAAATCTAGACTTCGTGTCCCTCGTGTGCTGTTCCGTGCGACAACAGCCATCTTCACGTCGAATCGTCGCCCTTTCTCTCTGTTTTGAGCTTTCCATTCGTTGCGATCAAGCATTGATTTAGTTGGTTCTTATCTTCACGGATGATAACTAAAATGCAGTTTTGGAGCATCCTGTGCCTGGTGATGCCGAAAAGGCACTCTGCGCTGAATGCCCTTACTGTGTGTTTCCTGAATCGAAAAAAAAGAATAAGAATGCGCCTTCCTCGGATGGGAGTGACGTTAGCTCAAGGACGAGTGAGGTAAGCTTGCTTGATACCCCCCTCTTCTCAAAAGAGGATTCTGGGCTGTGGTGCTGTGCGAGTTTTTTGTCGATGTTGGCACGATGACGTTCAAATCGCGCTCGACTGTACATCCTGTGATAGGGGCTGAAATCGGAATTCATTCCTAAAATTCCAAGCATTTTACCATCTAAGGAATGTTCATGACCAAAGAAATATTGTCACGTGGTCGTGACGTTGACGAAGGCAGTAGGCAGTAGTCCAAGATGAAACACTTTATTTGGGCCGAACTTGTGGCCGGTAAACTGAAGGTGAGATTACAGCAATAAACGCTGAGACTGATAGCGGCGAACAGAGCGTCGGCCGTCGATGAACTGAACATCGTTGGAGCGCGCCGGCTTTTATGCATCACGCGTCGAACATTCTAGCCTTATCACTGGTCATCGCATACGCTCTGGAATAATCTCGAGTGGTCGCGTCTTGCGCGCAATCTTAACAAAACGATCTACAATGATCTCGAAGCTTCTAGAACAACGAGGCGCGGTTTGCGCTGAGCATTGCTGACAGCCTTTGAGGGCGAAAACCGAATAGAGCAAAGTGAAAATAAGAAACGCGCGTGGCAATGCCCCCCTCTGAAAAAGCATCGTTCCGATGCTTAAAACAGAACACGGGGGGGGGGGGGGGGGGGGAGGTGGCCAATGCATGCAACAATAAATAACAGCAATAAAGAAAGTACAGTAATAAAGCAAGAAGTACAGTCCTCAAATTCACTAACGCGCGTAATATGGTTTCAGGCGCATGACATGGACGACTTCAGGTCGCGCACGGCGCCGCTGAGAGTTCTAATGCCGTCAGGGACAACCTCGTAGTCGAGTGCGCCGAGGCGTCGAAGTACCCTGTACGGTCCAAAGTATCGTCGAAGAAGCTTCTCACTCAGTCCCCGTCGGCGTATTGGCGTCCACACCCATACACGATCACCGGGTTGGTATTCCGTGTGGCGTCGTCGAAGGTTGTAGCGGCGACTGTCAGTCCTCTGCTGGTTTTTGATCCGTAGGCGGGCGAGCTGTCGTGCTTCTTCGGCGCGCTGTAGGTAGGTGGTCACGTCGATGTTTTCCTCGTCGGTCACGTTTGGTAACATGGCGTCGAGCGTCGTTGCCGGGCTCCGTCCGTAGACCAACTTGTATGGCGTCAACTGCGTCGTTTCTTGTACGGCCGTGTTGTACGCGAAGGTCACGTACGGAAGGATGGCGTCCCACGTCTTGTGTTCGACGTCGACGTACATGGCCAGCATGTCGGCAATGGTCTTATTTAGACGCTCGGTCAGGCCGTTGGTCTGCGGTGGTCCGGCGGTGGCTTGTGTGGCTGTATCTCAAGATCGCCTGAGTTAGGTCCGCGGTAAAGGCCGTACCTCTGTCAGTAATGAGGACCTCTGGGGCGCCATGACGCAGGACGATGTTCTCGACGAAGAACTTTGTTACCTCGGCGGCGCTGCCTTTGGGCAGGGCCCTCGTCTCGGCGTAGCGGGTGAGGTAGTCAGTAGCTACGACGATCCATTTGTTTCCGGAATTCGACGTCGGGAAGGGCCCCAGTAAGTCCATGCCGATTTGTTGGAACGGCCGGCGAGGTGGCTCGATGGGCTGCAGAAGTCCAGCTGGCCTAGTCGGAGTTGTCTTCCGTCGCTGACAATCTCGGCAAGTCTTTACGTAGTGGGTGACGTCGGCAGTGAGGCGAGGCCAGTAATACCTTTCTTGTATCCTCGCTAGCGTGCGGGAAAGTCCAAGGTGTCCAGCAGTCGGGTCGTCATGGAGAGCGTCCAGAACTTCTGGACGTAACGCGGAAGGTACTACGAGGAGGTAGTTGGCCCGAAGTGGCGAGAAGTTTTTCTTTAGGAGAACGCCGTTCCGCAAGAAAAACGACTCCAGTCCTCGTCTGAATACCTTTGGAACAACGGTGGCCTTGCCCTCGAGGTATTCCACAAGGCCCTTGAGTTCCGGATCGGTTCGCTGTCGTTCGGCGAAGTCATCAGCGCTTAAGGCTCCCAAGAAGTAGTCGTCGTCCTGGTCTTCCTGGGGTGGCGGCTCGACGGGGGGCGCGAGACAGGCAGTCGGCGTCAGAGTGCTTTCGTCCGGACTTGTAAACGACGGTAATATCGAATTCTTGAAGTCTTAGACTCCATCTTGCGAGACGACCTGAAGGGTCCTTCAAGTTAGCTAGCCAACACAAGGCGTGGTGGTCGCTCACGACTTTGAAGGGCCTCCCGTAGAGATAGGGGCGAAACTTTGACGTAGCCCAGATGATGGCGAGGCACTCCTTTTCTGTTGTGGAATAGTTGGCCTCTGCCCTGGATAGCGACCGGCTAGCATAACTGATGACCCTCTCCAGTCCGTCCGTCCTCTGCACAAGGACGGCGCCGAGTCCCACGCTGCTTGCGTCGGTGTGCACTTCTGTTTCAGCGTGTTCGTCGAAATGCGCAAGTAACGGAGGCGTTTGCAGGCGTCGTTTTAGTTCTTGAAATGCTTCCTCTTGCGGCGTTTGCCACTTGAACTCGACGTCGGCTCTGGTCAGGTTAGTGAGTGGCTCGGCGATGCGGGCAAAAGTTTTGACGAACCGCCTGTAATAGGCGCACAGGCCAAGAAATCGACGGACGGCCTTCTTGTCGGCGGGTGGCGGGAATGTAGCGATGGCGGCTGTCTTCTGAGGGTCGGGTCGTGCTCCGGACTTGCTGATCACGTGACCCAAGAACAAGAGCTCCTCGTATGCGAAGCGGCACTTTTCAGGCTTCAAGGTGAGGCCGGAGGTCTTGATTGCTTGAAGTACTGCGGCAAGTCGCCGGAGGTGTTCGTCGAAGTTTGAAGCAAACACAATGACGTCGTCCAGGTACACCAGGCAAGTCTGCCACTTCAATCCTGCCAGTACTGTATCCATAACCCGTTGGAAAGTCGCAGGCGCCGAGCAAAGACCGAAGGGCATGACCTTGAACTCGAAGAGTCCGTCTGGTGTTATAAACGCGGTCTTCTCTCGGTCTCTCTCGTCGACTTCAATTTGCCAATAGCCGGTCTTGAGGTCCATCGACGAAAAGTACCTCGCGTTGTGAAGTCGATCCAGGGTGTCGTCAATCCGTGGGAGAGGGTACACGTCCTTCTTCGTTATTTTGTTCAGGCGGCGATAGTCGACGCAGAAGCGTAGGGTTCCGTCCTTTTTCTTCACTAACACCACGGGTGACGCTCACGGGCTCTTTGAAGGCTGGATGATGTCGTCGCGTAGCATTTCGTCGACTTGTTTCTTTATGGCCTCGCGTTCTCGCGTCGAAACTCTGTACGGGCTCTGACGTAGTGGGCTGGCACTTTCCTCTGTTATGATGCGGTGTTGTGCGACTGGGGTCTGTCGAACTCTTGACGAGGACGAAAAGCAGTCCCTGTATTGCAGCAGCAGGGTTTTGAGCTGTTCTTGTTTATACGTCGGAAGGCTGGGATTGATGTCGAAAGCTAGTTCATGGGCTTGGTTCGTCGTAGCATGTTCGGTAGGCTCGGCGAGGGCGAGAGCGTTGCTGGCTTCCACAATTTCTTCGATGTAGGCGACCGTCGTGCCTTTGCTCACGTGCTTGTATTCGTTGCTGAAGTTCGTAAGCATCACTGTTGCTTTCCCTTCACGCAACTCGGCGACGCCTCGTGCGACGCAAATCTGACGGTTTACAAGCAGGTGCTGTGCACCCTCGATAACGCCTTCGAAATCTGCGGGTTTTTCGGTGCCGACGGAAATGATGACGCTGGAGAGAGGCGGAACGGTGACGTGCTCTTCTATCACGTTCAATGCATGGATCCCTGGCGTCGTCTGGGTAGGCAGCGCTTTTTGCGAGGTTAGTGTTATCGACTCAGACCTTAGGTCGATGACGGCGCCGTGTTTGCATAGGAAGTCCATCCCAAGTATCACATCCCTGGAGCAGTGCTGTAGGATTAGAAAGCTGGCGGGATAAGTCCGGTTATTGATGGTGACTCTTGCTGTGCAAACACCGGCCGGCGTTATTAGATGACCCCCAGCGGTCCGGATTTCAGGGGGCCTTGCCAAGCAGTCTTCACTTTCTTCAACTTCGTCGCGAAAGGCCCACTGACGACGGAATAGTCCGCTCCAGTGTCGACGAGAGCGGTGACGTTGTGGCCGTCGAATATTACGTCGAGGTCGCTGGTTCGTCGTCGTGCGTTGCGGTTGGGTCGCGGCATTGGATCACGGCTACGTCGATTTGTTGCGCTGCTTCCTTGTTGCGTCGTCACGTCTTTGTCGGTCCGCGACGTTTCGTCGGCAGGGCTACGTCTGCTTCGCGTCATGTTCTGCAGGTTTCGTCGCGTTGTCGTCGTCGTCGGCCGCGGAGGATCTTCGGCATTTCGTCGTACAGCAACCGCACCTCCATCGGTTGCTGTCCCTAGTTTCCCGGATACGGGCTAGGCGACCGGCCCCGGTTTGAGCCAGTGTACTGCCGGCGGTGCGGTGACATGTAGCGGCCAGGCGACGGCGAGCGGGATGGTCGTCGGGGTGTCCACTGAGCTCCTGCGAGATAGTCGGCGATGTCTTGTGGTCGTTCACCCCGCTGTGGACGAGGCGCGTTGACGGCAAAGCCTCGTAATCCCATCTCACGGTACTGGCATCGGCGGTACGCGTGGCCGGCTTCTCCGCAGTGGTAGCAGAGGGGTCGGTGGTCGGGGGCTCGCCAGATGTCGGTGTTCCTCGGTGTGTACCGTTGGCCGGCAGGCGGGCGAGATGGCGGCGGTGGGGGCGGCGTCTGGCGGCGGTACTGCGGCGGCGCGGTGTCTTGACGTGGGCGTGGAGCGGGAGCGTAGCGTCGGGCAGCAGCAGCGTAGCTCATGGCTTCCGGCAGAGGCTGTTGCGGTTCAGGGTACCCAACGACTTGCTGGATTTCTCTCGAACATATCTGGCGATCGAGACCTGCGGCTGGGATGACGGGAACATTCGACGAAGCTTCCTCGCGCACTACGGCCCTTATAGTCTCGCGCAGGTCGTCTGAGCAGAGGGATTGAATGTCAGCGCAGGCTGGCGTCGAGCGGCGATTGAATTGCCGGGTGCGCATCTCCAGCGTCTTTTCAATCGTCGGCGTGCGCACGAGGGGGGGCAGAGGGGGCGGTCGCCCCCCCTAGTCACCTGTGAGAGGGGGGGCGCAAATTCTGCCCCATACATTGACTTAATAGGAAGGGGGGGGGGGGCGCTGCGATGAACCTTCACCCCTCCCTGCCCCCCCCCCCTGAAGGGGAACCCTGCGCACGCCTATGCTGGACAGTGCTCGGTGGGTTCCGCATCAGACCCGCGAACAGCTCCTGCTTTACTCCTCGCATGAGGAAGCGTACTTTTTTTGTCTTCCGGCATTTCGGGGTCGGCGTGGCGGAAGAGTCTGGTCATCTCTTCGGTGAAGAGCACCACGTTTTCGTTTGGGAGCTGCTAGCGGGTTTCAAGCAGCGCTTCGGCCCTCTCCTTGCGGATGACGCTCGTGAAAGTAGCAAGGAACCTGGTGCGAAATATGTCCCACGTTGTCAGGGTTCGCTGTTGGTTCTCGAACCAGGTACGAGCTGCGTCTTGCAAGGCGAAGTACACATGTCTAAGCTTGTCTTCTCTGGTCCAGGCATTGAAAGCGGCGACTCGGTCGTATGTCTCGAACCAGCTTTCCGGGTCTTCAAGTGCTGAACCGCGGAAGGTCGGTGGTTCCTCGGGTTGCCGCAGCAGGATGGGCGCAGATGGCACAGGGGCTGTCATCGTCGCTGCGGTCGAGGTCAGGGTCTTGGTCTGCCGGGTCTTTTCAGGTAGAAGCCCGTACTCTGGCGGTAGACCTAGTTGCCTGCGGCTTGTTCGCTGCTCGGGGTTGTCGTCGACGTCTCCTTCACGACTGGGGCTGGGTTCACGACTTGACGGGGGCGTCCGGTACATGAAAGCAGCAGCACCTCCACCAGATGTCACGTGGTCGTGACGTTGACGAAGGCAGTAGGCAGTAGTCCAAGATGAAACACTTTATTTGGGCCGAACTTGTGGCCGGTAAACTGAAGGTGAGATTACAGCAATAAACGCTGAGACTGATAGCGGCGAACAGAGCGTCGGCCGTCGATGAACTGAACATCGTTGGAGCGCGCCGGCTTTTATGCATCACGCGTCGAACATTCTAGCCTTATCACTGGTCATCGCATACGCTCTGGAATAATCTCGAGTGGTCGCGTCTTGCGCGCAATCTTAACAAAACGATCTACAATGATCGCGAAGCTTCTAGAACAATGAGGCGCGGTTTGCGCTGAGCATTGCTGACAGCCTTTGAGGGCGAAAACCGAATAGAGCAAAGTGAAAATAAGAAACGCGCGTGGCAATATGACAAATTATTGCAAAAATCTCTTGCAAAATTTCTTGAAATGCTGAACAGAGGCAATATCATTTATAACGTAGAGGATTTTGTATAGTTCACATCTCACCAAAAGTCATTCAGGCTACATAAGCCACAATCACATGAATGCACCCCAAGTGCACCACACTCTGCTGGCCTATCCAGCTTAGCTACACACGCCACACCGATTCAGAGAGCCCCACGTCCAGTGTAGACTTTGTACGGCCAAATGCACCCACCTTACTTTTAAAAAATAATTTATTGTGTGAACAAAATCATGCTGACAGGTCTCATACCATATGCACGGTTTCATCCACATTATATGTTGTGACAATATTACACAGACCTAGCGCTATCCAGGTGTCTATATCAGAAACACTAGTACTGGTTCATACTTTATAGATCCAGGATGTGTAATTCGCAACAATTTTCTCTTCTTTTCTTTGTTTCTTTTGCACTTACCATTACTTAGTGAAACCGGTGACGCTGGTGTGGGCACTTCTGTGGGTGTGCTAGGCCAAGGAGCTATTAAAAAATGAATAAATACGGTATAAGAGGCTTGTAAGCAGGTAATTTGCTAAACTCGCTTCGCATTGCACGTGTGAATACTGAACAACAGATTTGTGGAGCGACTGCCTGAGAAATACTACTCAGTGTTCTCAGCACCACTAACAAAAAAAAAAAAAAGAGGGCAGTGAAAAGAACGACAGCGTGGGCAGTAAACTTTCACTTTTCGTTCAATCACAGCAACACATAGCAATATATAGACAATTGTGACATGCGCAGAACTTAACAGATCCACTCATCAGTCTAGCAGGACTGTCACTTGGCAAAAAAATTATATATTAAAACAGTTTAACGGATGCATCACTAGCACAGTATACACCTTTCTTAATTTATATGTCATATGCTGATCCTGGCTCCTGCCCATAATCTCAGTCTCCTGAAAACGTGTTGCTCAGGCGCAGTCATTGCTTTGCGCTGGTAAGCGAGCCAAATCATCTGTCGTTAACTTTTGTTCACGTTATCACGAACAACCAAAAGCGACCTTGGCCCCGCCTTCGCCCGTTGAGAGCACCACGCGGGAGTATCAGAGAGATAGGCGAAAGTGTTTCCAGGAGCGTCCCGAGAGCGAGCAACAGAAGGGCAGATGGGTATCACGTTTGGTACAGGGCCTTCCGTCGAGCAGCGCGGCAAGGAGCGTCGAAGGGAAGGAGCGAGGAGGGCAATTTACGGCGACAAAACTCCGAGCAGGCGGTCGGTATGTAAACAGACACACATGAGGAACGCGGCGATTCTTGCTTGTGCAACACGGTGCGCATTCGACTCTGGGGGCAGAGCCCCAAGCTAAGCTATTTGCGCCTCCGCGATAACTTTGCAAGTTATCGCGGAGGCGAACTGCACTTATCAATTCACGAACGTAATATATATGCAAGAATTAAAGCACCTACAATTAAAAAAAAAGACCAACACCTCCCCGAAGGGAATCGTGAGGAAATGCGAATGCATTTCGCGCCACTCCACGCAAGCGACGCTAACACAACCGCCGCGTCTGGTCACGGCGGAGAGCGAAAATCAACTGACGAGCGGGCCACTCCACGCAAGCGACGCTAACACAACCGCCGCGTCCGACCACGGCGAAGAGCGAAAATCAACTGACAAGCGGGCCACTCCACGCAAGCGACGCTAACACAACCGCCGCGTCTGGCCACGGCGAAGACCAAACACGCCGCGGAGAGCAATGCGGGGAGTGGCGCGCGCCCTCGCGCAAACCGCGGTGAGGAGGCGGAGCGCGCGCAGTCACGTGGGGTGTGACGTCGCTGCGCCGTTGCTACAGACGCTCCTCGCGCCGTTGCTATGGGACGGCGGATTCAGGGTCGCTTATAAAGTGCATTCGCACTTAAAAAAAGCCAGCTGTAGTGAGCACTGTTGCTAGCGCGCATAAGTTAAAGCAACACGTAACAAACAGGCCGTGAAGGCACGCAAACCTCGTGTGGTTAGCTTTCATCAAGATTCGTAAAATAACGACGGGTCGCGAGGCACGCATATACCAACGTAGGCAACAAAAACTAGTCAACAGCCCCCCCTTTTGAGAGCTGACGCCGCGTCGGGCCTGAAACTGCAGCCCACCCACTAATTTTAACTCATTATCAAAACTATTTCTCAAAAGGAAAGCCGCTGCAGCGAACGCCACCGAAAGAAATCCACTGTTCATATCCACCCGTTTCAAATCGTAACGGTCAACGACAATCAAAATAGAAGGTCGCCTCCTCAGGCAATTATATAAAATAGTGAATGCATACCTGTGGTCGGCAGGGATGTTGAAGAAGTGTTCGCCACCTTTTTTTCCTGACGAGTCGCACCACTTCGCGCAGCAATAAACGTGCGCAAACGCTGCTGCTGGCTGCTGCGATGGAGTTCGCGTTTCTAATACCGCGCGCTTGCACGTTTCTGGAACGCTGCGCATGCGTGTGTGACGGCGGCGGTACCCAACGTAGCCGCGTCACGTGCACAGTCACGCTCACAAAACTTCGCTTCAGAACTGCACCTTGGAATAATTGTAGCTGGTTATAGTTTAGTTCAGAAACACGTTTTTGTTTACTATTGCGTACCACTGGGGTCACGTTATTTTATTTTTATTAGGCTTAATGGGGACCTCAAGTACCGCCGCTACCAGGTTCGCTGTAATCGTTTCGACGGTAGCGACGCCTCATGGCCCGGACGCCAAGCTCGCCTCATGCCACGGACCTGCATGCAGGTCCACAACTGCTGAACATGCCACGAAGTAGCTTCTACACAAGCGCGTTCATACGTTCCATGAATCACGGTATTTACACTGCACGAAATAAAGCGTGAGGAGGCGAGCGCGCCACACGCGACCGCACGTCGGAACTCCCTGCGCTGAACTGGCACAGACGGCAGGACGGATATCCATCCGCGCTGTCGTTGTCAGCGCCGCCCGTTAGGTAGTTAGGCTGTTATCACTGTTATTAGTTCCATAAAGCTTACTGGTTAAAGACCTTTGAACTCTTCATGATTATGACTGCTGACGCAATCCAACACCTCACAAATTTATCCTCTTGCGCGCTACTTTCTTCGTCACAATATGACATAGCGCTTAGGCTAGCAAGTTTCAACATGTTGCGATGTTGCCACGGTTACTGCAAGAAGCGAATGGCGCGGGTAGCGTTCGTTCGCCAACAGCAGGAGTAGTAATGAAACAAAATGTAAAGGGAAGATAGTCGCCGGTACATCAGGTTCTTCTGATATCTCGTTGCGGTGAGGTTTGAGATACACGGTCTTATTGACACCGCGTGCAGGCAGGCGTCGCATTCTGCGCCGAGGCCTCCGCGATCCGTTGGGAGATACCTTTATGTCATGTCATTGTGCGCGTCCGCGGCGGTACATGAATGATGCCTACCTTAAAAAACTGCGTATGATCGAACGTTATATTCTCAAACCACTCTTCCTTTGGGGCCACCGTAGTCGAGCAGTTCTTGCAGTTCTCGGCTGTTGCCGAATATCGCGGCTTCAATCTCGGCAGCGGCAGCAGCATTTTAACGTGCGTTCGTTAAAAGAGATCGTTATGCAGAAATCCCCGTGTCAACGGCGGCGTCGGCTTTAGTGTTGAGCGAAACAGCAGCGTTGTTGCCCTGAGCGAAAATTCGAGGCAGATGCAAATAAAGAGAAGAGCCGTGGAATTTGGCTTTGCGGCACAGTAATAGCGATTGTGAAAGCGAGATGGCGCGTGCGGAATTTTTTATTTTTTTTTTTTGCGACAACGTGGTCGCATGCGCGCGTTTTTTCACGCTGTAAAAAATGCGAAGAGCCGAAACTATGGCGGCCACGAAGCGAAAAAAAAAAAAACGACAGTCGGCAAGTGCGCTCGGCTGCTAAGGCTGGCCCGACGTACGCACGGCCACTCTGGCCTGCCAAAAACCGTGCGCTCGGCGCTACACCGGCCTGCTACCTGGTGCCAGCGTCGGCGGCAAAGCTAGTGCCGGTGCAGTGAGCTACGTGTGCCGTTGAGGTCAGCAGCTTAGGAGGGCCCGTCTACTGGCCATGCTTTCACGGCCGATTAAGTCGGCACCTCCCCTGCAGCCGAGCAAGGGGCGACATTGGCCAAAAAGCGATGGTCGGCCAAGTTTCCTTGGGTTATGCCTCAGGCTTTTGTAATGGGTTGGAGCATTGAACGACCCACTCGTTACGCAATTCGCATTGTGTGACGCCTGGTTCTTACTTTACTGCTCTAAAACGCTTTACAACACACGTTAACGCGATTCCTTACCCGACATGAAGCCTGCATAGGGTCAGTTTGCACCGCAGTTTCAAGCAGCGGGGTAGATCAGTGGTAGAGTGCTGGGCTGCCACGCAGAGGACCCGGGTTCTATTCCCCTGCTGTCGCAGGTGTTTTTTTTTATTGCGATAGCAATTATATGGACACTTTTGGCTGCTTTTCGCCGTCGCCATCATGCTCCGTATATATATATATATATATATATATATATATATAAAATCCACGAAGAAAATTATTCAGAAAAATGTTTTCCGACGCGCGGAATCGAACGGGCGACCTCTAGCTCCGCAGCGCGAGACGCTAACCGCTACTCCATAGGAGTGCACAAGATGCAGCATACTAACGGCGAGCTATTTATATACACCATTCGCCGCTGGCGGTGCGCAGATCTCGGGGGGGGAATATCAGCGTGTTCTCTGCCTTACCAGCAAACCAGCGAGATGGCGCAAAGTGCGCGCTCGGCGCCCCCACTCGTTGCGACGCGTTGGCTCCCCAACACACCGACTTGTACTTTGGCCTGTAGCGCGTAGTCGCTTTTGCCCGGGTGCGTGCGCGCGCGCGCTTATCTTGTTGGGGGGGGGGGGGGGGGGCAGTTTTACGACGGGTTCTTTCGCCGGGAAGGCTGCGTTTAGGTTACAGAGCGCACGAAGGTCACTTCGCTCGCTGCAGATGCGCCGTTTCCGGAAGAAGCGAGCTGTTCCAACACAGGGAAGTAACAACTGTGACACTTGTTAGCTCGCGCTCGTCCTGTGTATACCTGTTCGTATGTTTCGTGCGTCCTTCGCGCTTGAGCAGTGCGCTCCAAGTTTCGATCTGCTTGCCGTTCTTCGCTTGAAATGTCAATTTGTTGCTATCGCATTCATTGCTTCGCCCTTGCGGCGAAACTGTGACTTTTTTTATTTAGTTTTTTCTTATTTCGTGCGATATTGGTTACGGACACCGGCGGTGGCGGCGGCGGACAACTACGGCGCAGAAACGACCCTTGTTGTGATCTCATAACAACTTTCGCTGTAAAAAACCCGGCAGATCCCACGCATTGTGGGAATCGATGTAATGCGAAGCAGCCAGCAGGAGCAAATCATCCTGTACATAATATGCATGTCATTATTTACATGTTAGGACCTGTCACTTGTCTTCGTCATACAGTCACGTCACGCAATACAAAATTTAGTGTTTATCAAGCTAGCCAACTGGACGCAAGCGCACCATGAGCGTGGCATATAAATGGCATTGTGGATGACATGCATGCCAAGATTTTCATGTTACCACCTGCCACTTATGTTCGCTTAATATTTTACCTCGAACCGCAGCGAGACGCGAGGTCAATCTGCCTCCGTATCGCATGCGTTCGTATTCTCGCGCTTTGCGCATCGTGCAGACGCCATCCGCGTTCCAGCGTTTAAATTGACGGACACGTTGTCAATTCCAAAGTGTGTTCCTCGAACGCCTGTGCCCCCCTGAGGCTGGGTCGGTCAGAACTAAACGTGATGCGCGCGTCTCCCTCCTGGCATGATGAGACACCCCGGGCACAGCGACGCTATGCAAGCAAAGCGCGAGCGCTGTAGAGTCCAACGCGACCAGTGTCCGTTTGCGCGCCCCGGAGTCCACCTGACACCGCGCCTGGGCACGGCTGGATGGACGGACGGACGGACGGATGTGAGCATGAGACATTAAGGGCTTTCATCTTAAATTTTTTGTGTATATCAAGCTAGCGAAATGGCCACGAGTGTCATGAGCGTGGCATGCAAGTCATGTTGCACATGACAAGGCATGGCTTCCATATTATCACTTGTCATTTATGCTGGTCATACAATCACGTCGCTGAATACCAAATTTAATGTATATCAAGCTAGAGAAATGGCCACGGAAGTACTATGAGCGTGGCATGCAAGTCATGTTGCACATGAGATGTCATGGTTTCCATATTACCACTTGCATTTATGCTCGTCATACAGTCACGTAACTCAATACCAAATTTGGTGTATGTATCAAGCTAGCGAAACGGTCCTGAGAGTGTCATGAGCGTGGCATGCAAGTCATGTTGCACATGGCATGTCATGATTTCTATATTACCACTTGTCATTTATGCTCGTCATACAATTACGTCGCTCAATACCAAATTTGGTGTATATCAAGCTAGCGAAGCGGCCCCGGGAGTACCATGAGCGTAGCATGCAAGTCATGTTGCACATGACATATCATGATTTCCGTATTATCACTTGTCATTTATGCTCATCATACAGTCACGTCACTCAGTACCAAAGTTGGTGTATATCAAACTAGCGAAACGGCGGCGAGCGTGGCATGAGCGTGGCATGCAAGTCATGTTGCACATGGCATGTCATGAATTCTATATTACCACTTGTCATTTATGCTCGTCAAACAATCACGTCGCTCAATACCAAATTTGGTGTATATCAAGCTAGCGAAGCGGCCACGGGAGTACCATGAGCGTAGCATGCAAGTCATCTTGCACATGACATATCATGATTTCCGTATTATCACTTGTCATTTATGCTCGTCATACAGTCGCGTCACTCAATACCAAATTTGGTGTATATCAAACTAGCGAAACGGCCGCGAGCGTGACATGAGCGTGGCATGCAAGTCATGTTGGACATGACTTGCATGGCTTGCATGTCATGATTTCCATATGACCACTTGGCATTTATGTTCGTCATATAGTCACGTCACGCAATACCAAATTTGGTGTATATCAAGCTAGCGAAATGGCCGTCAGCGCGCCATGAGCGTGGCATGTAAATCATGTTGCACATGACATGCAGGTCATGATTTTCATATTATCACCTGTCATTTATGTTGGTGATGCAGAAATGTCTCATAGAACCAATTTTTGGATATATCAAGTTAACCCTTTCAGCCCTGGATTTTTTATTTTGATTGGAGACTTTATTTGTGCGTGTTTTCATAGTAGTTAGGAGCTCAGAAGACCACAACCAAAAAATTGAGGCAGTGGTGCAATTATTTATGGATTAATTAACATGGGATCAAATTAGGTCATCAGGGCTCAGTGCTTGTGAAATGAGAAAAATGGATTCTTTCTTCGTGCTACTGACTAGAGTAGACAATATGTGAACTAACGTTATATTTTTCAGCGTGATATTCATTAAAACAGCTTCGCTACGTCGTCCCGAAAATGGCGCTTTACCGCCCGAGCTCCCGCGCCTCGGCTTCACCCAAGACTTCGGTCAAGCTTCTTCTTCTTTGTGGCCCCCCAGCTTCGCAAACATGCCCCAATATTGATGTCAATCGCAGTGGGGATGATTGAAGAAGTATTCGCCCAACAATTAGCAGTTTTGGTTTCATTTCCGAGGTGCTAGGAGAAATCTTGTGTGGTGGTGTCAATTGACACCGCCAGGGCCGAAAGGGTTAAGGAAACGGCCTCAGGAGCACTATGGCCATGGCATGTAAATCATACTTTTCATGACATGTTTGTCATGATTTTCATGATATGACCTGTCATTCATGTTTGTCATACAGTCATGTTATGCCATACCAATTTTGGTAGAAATCCCATTAACGATACGGCCAGGAGAGCACAAAGTCGTAGGCGGCTAGATAGATAGATAGATAGATACGCTCAAAGTCGCCGAAGTTCGCTAAGAAATGCTTCGCATTTAAAAGTCACAGATCACCACAAGGGCGAAGCAATGAATGCGATAGCAACAAATTGTAATGTTATACGAAGTGAGGCTGGCAGCCAACTCTTTTGGATCCGATCTCACGCAACTCTAGAAAACGCTGGTTTAAGAGAATACGGCCGCTCCGGGACACTCTTCACACCACATTGCCTTCGCGTTGAGAGCGCAGCACGTTGAAGGGTATACCGGCCGCCCGCTGTCGGCTGCCGAGAAAGGGAGATAACGCGCGTGCCAGCGACGACCGCGCTAGTAAAATCGAAGGTCGCTCGAGGAACCCCCCCCCCTCGCGTCTTTTCACGCTCGCGAACGACGGGCGGGGCCGGTCGGTCGAACAGTTGGGGGGGGATCTTATCGCATGCGCTTTGGAGCGACGGAGATGGGCGGGCTTGTTTGATCTCTGCTTCAGCCGCGTTCATCGCTCCCTCTCGCGCGCTATTACCCGCTGGAACGTACGATGCGCAGGAAGCTCTTATCAATTTGGACTTCATACGCGACATGACGGCAACGGCGACGGCAAAAACCCGTCGGCACTGTCCATATAATTGCTATCGCATTAAAAACTGTACGAGTACGGAAAGTCGTCTGGTCAACAGTTTGCAGCACGTTACAAGTTATTTATTAACAAAAACTGCTTAGTTTACTGCAGTCAGACTGACAGCGTTTGTGAACTTACCCGTGGATTTGCATCTTCACTTTCGCACTGTTGAAATTTGGACTTGTTGATACATACGGAAGACGAGAAAATAGCGCTGAATGAACGGGGACACAAGAAGACATCGTAAACTTGTTTAACAGCGCAACCCTAGAGACACGGACACAAGGAAGGAGCAAACGAACAACACGGCGCTGACTCTCAACTGATTTTTATTGAAAAGTCAAACGTATATATAGCAAGTGCAAAAACCCGTGACACGCGCAAGACACAAGGAAACATTCCGGCAGCGTCATCATAAATACAGATATTCAAGATTGGCACAAATAATCAAATTCCTTCTCATGCAGATAAAAGATTTTCAATAAAAATCAGTTGAGAGTCAGCGCCGTGTTGTTCGTTTGCTCCTTCCTTGTGTCCATGTCTCTAGGGTTGCGCTGTTAAACAAGTTTACGATGAATCCCAACCAACTGGCCCAACTTGCTGTCTTACTACACAAGACACACAACACAGGCATCTGTGTTGTGTTCTCATCTTGTGTCCCCGTTCATTCAGCGCTATTTTTCTCGTCTTCACTTTCGCATTCAGGTTACAATAATCCTAGCAATCTTCCCCCGCTTCCTAGCAATCTCAGCTTACTAAACGTGCCGCAACATTGGAGCCAATTTCAGTCTTGTTTACAAATGTTAGAAGTGTACTAAGTAAACGTGATGAGTTATCCTCTTTAATTGACGACTGTTCTGCAGACATAGTAGTGCTAACAGAAACTTGGTTGTCGAGTAAAATTCACGATACTGAAATTTTACATTGCAAAAACGCCTACAAGTTTTACAGATCTGATCGAACAAGAAGGACAAGGGGTGGCGTTGTCATCGCGATATCAGATAAATTTCCCTCTCATATTATTCCTACATGTTCGCCACTAGAATTTGTATGCACATGTGTTCACTTTGCGTATAAAGAAGTGATTTTTTTGTGCCTGCTACCGTCCGCCTCACTGCTCCTTGAACTTTTGAGATAACTTCCATGACTGTTTGCACGCACTCTCTGTCAGATACCCAAGTTCCCAAATATTTGTCATGAGCGATTTTAATTTCCCAGAAATTACTTAAAGCAGTGAGGATGGAACGGCCAGCTGTATTTCAGCGGAAGGGAATCGCTTTTTAAATATATGCAGTGATTTCAATTTAACCCAAGTAATCATTGAACCCACGCGCATCACAGATTTCTTCCAATGTACTTGACTTGGTTTTCACAACTAATCCTTCGGTCATTTTATCTATTCATTTCCCACCTGGACTTAGTGACCATTGTATTGTACACTTCACCTGCCCAATTCAACCACAGCGTCCTATGCACGCGAACAAAGTTATAAAAAATTATGCGAAATTTGATTATGCGTCCATATGTGCTGAGTTAGAAGTTTTCACTCAAAAATACATGGCATGCGCTGCTGATAACACTGTGGAGGAGAACTGAGTATCGTTCAAAATAAGTTTAATTCACTCATAGCCTGCTATGTTCCTTTGTGAACTGTTCGAACGGCGTTCCGCTCTCCGTGGTTCACATCAGCACTTCTTCGCTTACGTAAAAAAAAAGCGGCTTTACCGCAGTGCTTCATTATCTGATACCTCGGAGAGATGGGCGGCTTATCACAGCGCAATATTAGAATACATAGAAGCTTATGCACTTGCTAAACATAGTTTCTTTAGCGATACCCTTTCTTCTCTTCTACAGTCTAGCCCTCGTAAGTTTTGGTGTGTTGTAAATGGTCCGAAAAATGAGAACATTGATCTTTGTTACGAACTTGGTTTGGCGATTGCAAGTGTTGTGAAGCTTTGCAAGATGTATTTAAAAACGCATTTTCTACTGACAACTCCAATCATTTACCGAATCAAGCCGATCCTGGACATCCCCGTATGGAACCAATCATCAGTGATGAATTAGGGCTTTTCACCTCATACTTAAAATGAAAGCGTCAGCACCTGGCATACATGCAATCGCTCCCGAATTTCTCAAACAAACTGTCATTTATTGTTCAGTCATTTTTTCACAGCTTTTTTCACAGTCATTGCAACATGCCTCATTGCCTAGCGACTGGAAGGCGGGTGAAGGTGGTTCCTGTGCCTAAACCAGGTGACTCATGCAATCCTTCTAATTACAGGCCCATTACTTTGAGTAGTATTCCATGTAGGCTTCTGGAATATATCATCTATTCTAACCTTATTGCATTTCTCGAAGAAAATAACTTCTTTCACAACAGTCAGCACGGTTTTAGAAAACACTACTCATGCGAAACCCAGCTACCTCTCTTCACTGACGACTTATTTTCAGCATCTGACACTGGCTCCATCATCGACTGTATCTTCCTTGATTTTCAAAAAGCTTTTGACATCGTTTCTCACCGTTTATTCCTACTAAAACTAAGCATGCTAAATATTGACTCAAACACATTACGGTGGATTGAATGCTTCTTGTCTAACAGAACCCAACATGTAACAGCAAACGATCATAACTCACGGAATTGTTCCGTAACATTTGGTGTGCCGCAAGGTTCTGTCCTTGGAACCTTTCTCTTTCTAATTTATATTAATGACCTTTCATCCTGCGTACATCAACAATCAGGCTAATTGCCGATGATTGTGTCATCTACCGTATAATAACTAACCCGCATGATTCATCACAACTTCAATCGGATCTTGACAACATTACCTCTTGGTGCTCACTCTGGTCCATGAAGCTAAATATTAACAAATGTAAAATAATGAGGATCTCTCGAGGAAGTACTAATTGCACTAGCCCTGTTTATTCAATTACTAATTTTCAGTTGTCATGTGTCAATAGTTACAAATATCTAGGTGTTCACATAAATGACAACTTAACTTGGCATAGTGATATTAATTATGTGATTAACAATGCAAACCACACTCTCGCCTTCTTGCGTCGTAGCTTTTCATTAGCGCCTGTTTCATTAAAACTTCTTCTTTATAAAACACTAGTCAGGTCTAAACTCGAGTACGCCTCTTCAATCTGGGATCCTCATTCTTGTATACTGTGGGCTTTTATAAGTCATTTCTTCATCATCTGTACATAACCATCATCACATGGTGGTCTTCATCTTCTTCGTTTGTGGGGACACATCTTGAGTTGGTTCTGTGCCTCGGATGGGACTGTTTGGCCACGTCTTCCAGGCCTAATAAAGACGTGTAAAGTACTACGTTACAAGTGGTGGAGAGTGCGCCTCGATTCCCCGTACCTATCGCCCGCTTTACCTCCTGGAGCTTCGCTCAGGTCGCCGTTTGGGCCACTTGTCCACCAGTATGTCGCAGGACGAACCCTCAGCCGCTTCATCTACCATTCCGGCTGCGACGGCCGCAGCTCCTCACTCTTGGATCGTCAGCGGACCCCATCGTGACCCCCATCTGTTCGCTGGACTTCGCAATGAGGACGTGGAGGACTGGCTGGTCCAATACGACATAGTGAGTGCCGCGAACCATTGGGACGATCGGCACAAGCTCCGCCACGTCTCCTTCTACCTCACAGACGTGGCGAAGACCTGGTGTTTTAACCACCAGATTGACTTTCCCGACTGGAGCGCTTTCAAAGCGCGTCTCCGACAAGTCTTTGGTACTCCGACGGTTCGATCGAGCCTGGCGAAGAGGACGCTGGACACTCGCAAACAACAACTCGGCGAGTCTTATACCTCGTATATCGAGCATGTTCTCTCGCTCTGTCGACGCGTCAACGCTGCCATGGCAGAGTCAGAGAAAGTGCGTCATCTTCTCAAAGGCATTGGGGCTGTTGCCTTCAATGCTTTGGCCGTAAAGGACCCGACTACTGTCGCTGATGTTGTAGCTACATGCCAGCGCTTGGACGTGCTCGAATCCGCATGGTTGCAGCCGGACATCTCTGACAACCCCACAACCGACCCTTCGTTTCGAGCCATGATCCGCGCAATCATAAGAGAAGAACTACAGTCGCTCGGCTTTTCAGCAGGACCGTTTCCTTCTGCTACCTCCAGTACTAACCTGCGTGACGTCGTTAAGGAGGAGTTGGCGGCTATGACTGGTGCTGCGTATACAGAGCCTCTCGTACCTAAGCTCCCGCCGACTTACGCGCAAGTCGCCGCGGTTACTCCAGCCGTTGTTCCATCGATGCCAACGACGCCGACACAACCGCACCTGGCTTCCATAGCTTCCAGTGCACACAATCAGCCTTACTATGCACCACCGACGCCAGCATACATGGCTTCCATAGCGCCCAGCGCACACAACCAGTCTTACTATCCACCATGGCGCCCTACGCGACCTACGTGCTACTATTGTGGATATCGTGGACACATGGCGCGTGTCTGTCGCAAGCGTCAGCAAGACGAGCGTCGCGGGTTTGACACTTACGAACGGGACGACTTTGCGACGGAGGCCACTTTCCAGCGCCGTCCTTACGCTACGATTCATGGTCGCTCTCCCTCTCCACCTGCGACGCCCGAGATGGCTCCTGACTACCGTGGCAGCAGGCGTCGGTCACCGTCACCTCTTCGTCGCTCTACGTCACCACTGCGAACGCCCTCTCAATTCGTCGACCGTCGCCCGGAAAACTAAACTGTGCAGCTTTTGGAGGAAAAGCTGCATTTAGCGAAGTAAGAGAAATTCCTCCAGCGCGTCCCCATAACATGATATCTGTTTTAGTAGAAGGCATACAAGTTGAAGCATTAATAGATACCGGTGCTAGTTTGTCAGTTATTCACCGTGGTTTGTGTGCGCGTCTCCGCAAGGTTACTACACCCTACGATGGACCTACGTTGCTCGCTGCTCAAGGGGACGCCATTCGACCTTCCGCCATGTCCACTGTTCGTGTCTACATTGATGGACTTCTGCATTATGTACAATTCGCAGTGCTTAGTACGTGTGCCCAGCAGCTCATATTGGGATGGGATTTTCTTTCAACGGCGTCCGCTTCCATCTGCCGGCAACATGTTCTCCACATGAGCGATACCACCCATTCACTTCACACAGATGACGCACCACTTCGTTTTTTTGCTGCAGAAGACACTGAGCTACCTCCGCGTAGTCAGCGAATTGTTGCAATTATGTCTGATGTCATTGACCATGGCGATGTGCTCGTACAACCATCTGCACGCTGTCTCACCAAAGGGATATCCTTCGCATCAGGGCTGGTTCGTTTCGACGATGGCTTCGCATTCGTTTGCGCAACAAATCCGACGTCTGAAAAAATTCTGGTTCCGAAGGGCATAACGTTGGCTTGCGTCACTACATCGGAGCCTCTCTCTGTGGTTACTCTTCAAGAGGCTTCCCCTGAAGATCCCTCTGTTAGACGTTCCGCATCCGTCTCCACCCTTAAAGCCACTATCAGCTCCGACCTTGCCCCATCGCAGACACAACAGTTGCTTGCCTTGCTGACCAAACATGAAGCGTCGTTTGACGTACATTCCTCTGTATTGGGGCAGACGTGCGTCACCACGCATCGGATCGAGACAGAGAGTACGTCCATCATTCGTCGTCGACCATATCGCGTATCTCTAGCCGAGCGGAAGGTCATCGAAGAGAACGTTGACGACATGTTGCGACAGAAGATAATACGCCCCTCTGCTAGTCCATGGTCATCTCCTGTCGTCTTAGTTCGAAAAAAAGACGGTTCTGTGCGGTTCTGCGTAGATTACCGGGCGCTAAACAAGATCACGCGCAAGGATGTATATCCTATGCCACGTATAGACGATGCCTTGGATTCGCTACAGGGGGGCCGAGTACTTCTCTAGTCTAGACCTACGTTCAGGATACTGGCAGATACCGATGCACGAGGACGATAAAGAAAAAACGGCGTTTTCAACACCAGATGGACTTTACGAGTTCAATGTAATGCCATTCGGCCTCTGCAATGCGCCCGCAACATTCGAGCGCATGATGGATGCCGTTCTGCGTGGCCTGAAGTGGAAGACTTGCCTGTGTTATCTGGACGACATTGTTGTTTTCTCGTCAACCTTCTCACAACACCTACACCGTTTAGACGAAGTACTGACGTGCCTCGCTAACGCTGGCCTTCAGCTGAACACGAAAAAGTGCCGTTTTGCCAGCAAGACAATTAAGGTCTTAGGCCACATTGTGAGTAAGGACGGCATTCGTCCTGATCCCGAGAAGGTTTCGGCCGGTCTTCATTTTCCTCGTCCCGAAAGGAGCAAAGACTTACGCAGCTTCCTTGGCCTGGCTTCCTATTTCCGCCGATTCATACGAAACTTTGCCACAATAGCGGCACCTTTGCACAAATTACTTGGTTCCGGTGTCCGCTTTGAGTGGTCTCCCGACTGCGAAGCAGCGTTTAGCCATCTTAAAAACGCCCTCACATCTGAACCAGTTCTTCGCCATTTCGACGAAACGGCACCAACACTCCTGCATACTGACGCTAGTGGTCACGGCATCGGTGGTATTCTGCTACAGCGAGATGAGTCATCACGTGAGAGGGTCGTCGCATATGCAAGCCGCGTACTGACCAGCGCCGAGAAGAATTACACCATCACAGAGCAGGAGTGTCTAGCTGTCGTTTGGTCAGTGCAGAAGTTTCGACCGTACCTACATGGCCGTCATTTTACCATCGTAACAGACCACCATGCCTTATGTTGGCTTTCCACACTCAAGAACTTATCAGGACGCCTTGGTCGCTGGATTATACGTCTGCAAGAATACGACTTCACTATTATCTACAAGTGCGGTAGGAAGCACCAGGACGCAGATGCGCTTTCTCGCTGCCCACTTCCGACGGCACCGTCCATTGGTTCCGCTACTGACTTGAACGATGAACGCTCGGATGGTCCTTCCACATCTGTTTCGTCCTTGGCCGCTATTGATCAGGTTCCTCCCGACGATCACGGCTCGATCATAACGCACCAACGCGCCGACTCTTACTGTAGGCGCATAATAGATCGTCTTCAGGGAAATTGCCGGCCGCCGAATGCGCGCCTTCGTCGACAGCTGACGCAGTTCAAGCTCAACAACCGCGTTCTTTACCGTCACATCTATCACCCTGACGGCCAACGCTGGGTACCCGTCCTGCCTCGCTCTCTTCGAGCTGATATCCTCAAGGCTTGTCACGATGACATGACTGCTGGCCACCTTGGTTTCCAGAAAACGTACGACCGCATTAAAGGTCGCTTCTACTGGCCTGGCCTATCCGGTAGTGTAGCAAAGTACGTCGCCTCCTGCAACCTTTGTCAGCGCCGAAAGCTTCCGACATCACCTCAAGGCAGCGAGCTGCAACCACTTCTATGTCCATCGGCACCATTCGAAGTCGTTGGCATTGATCTGTATGGTCCTCTTCCAACGACTCCCACTGGCCATCGTTGGATAGTGACAGCTGTCGACCACTTGACACGATACGCTGAAACATCCTGCGTGACTTCGGCTTCCGCTTCTGAAGTGGCTGCATTTATGCTTGAAGCCCTAATATTGCGTCATGGTTCTCCTCGTGTCATCTTCAGCGACCGTGGTAAAGCTTTCCTTTCGCAAGTTGTGGAAGAATTGCTCAGAGCCTCTGGCACCACCCACAAAACAACCTACAGCTATCACCCTCAAACCAACGGGCTGACTGAGCGATTTCATCGCAATCTCTCCGACATGATAGCCATGTACATTGAGCCATACCACACAAACTGGGACGCAATTTTGCCGTTCGTAACTTTTGCCTATAATACGGCTGTACAACGCACAACTGGCTACTCGCCATTTTACCTGGTCTATGGCCGATCACCATCTTCTCTTCTTGACGTCTCCTTCTTGACCGCCCCTGTTACTCCATCTGCATCCTCCTGTGAACAATATGTGTCCCGCCTCCGCCACTGTCGCCAGCTCGCTCGAGTCAACACTGCGGTAAGACAACAGGACCGCAAGAATCTGCATGACGCCTCTCACAGCGCCGTGTTCTTCCGCCCCGGCGACGAGGTGCTACTCCGGACACCAGTTCGCACTCCTGGCTTATGCGAGAAGTTTCAGCTTCGGTTCCTCGGCCCATACACAGTCTTGAACTATCGCGTCGAACCCGTCATTGCTCCGATTGACCGGCGCCGTCGCGGTACCGAGATAGTGCATGTCTCGCGTATGAAGCCTTTCACAAGGCGTTCTCCACACCTTTAAGTTGCGGCCAGGATGGCCGCTCACACGCGGGGGAAATTAGTGTGGGCATTTATAAGTCATTTCTTCATCATCTGTACATAACCATCATCACATGGTGATCTTCATCTTCTTCGTTTGTGGGGACACATCTTGAGTTGGTTCTGTGCCTCGGATGGGACTGTTGGCCACGTCTTCCAGGCCTAATAAAGACGTGTAAAGTACTACGTTACAATACTTATTAATGCACTAGAAGCCATCCAAAATCGCACAGCTCGTTTCATTGTTGCTAATTACTCCCGTACCGCTAGTATCTCATCAATAAAAACTTTTCTAGATCACCCCACTCTTTCTAACAGGAGGAAGTAGGCCCGCCTATGCCTCTTCCACAAAATCTTTTTCATGAATCCTGAAATCAAACGCACATTGTTCTCGCCGCCCTCTTACATTTCATCTCGCGTCGACCATAACTTCAATGTTTATGTGCCATGCTGCCATACCACCTTCTACCTCCACTCCTACATGCCGAAGACTTCATCTGAATGGAACCACCTTCCAGCCTCCATCGCCAGCAGGATTGCCGTTGGGTGGACATGAAAAGGCGCCAGAACTCACGCCAAAAGTAGCCAAAGTAGCCATGTCATTTGATATTATCGCCAAATTTCTAGCCAAATAGAACAGAAGCGGTAGTATCAACAGAATCTTTACTATTCATGAATAAAGAAAACCATTTTGAATAACTAAAACAACAAGTGTAAAAAAGAGCCATGGCGCCAAGTGGAAATTTTTGTCGCCAACGGGGTGTGGTCAAAAAGTAGCCAATTTGGCGCAATGTAGCCACCAACTGCAACGCTGATCGCCAGCGACCGTGATCATGCATCATTGAAGACTGCCATTTCTAACTTGTAACACCACTCCTCTCTGTAACGCCGCAAATGGCATTGAGAGCATTTGAATAAATAAATAATTAAATAAATAAATAAATAAATAAATAAAATTTTTCCGTGACTAGGCCAATAAAGCATTTCTTCACTACTACAATATTTGCGTGTCTATTTCGCTAGTATATGCACGCCGTCAGAATGGGCCTTGTCCGCGTAGGTAGTCCGCGCATACGCGCCGGCGTGGATGAGACACGCGCCATGATTTTCGGTGGCCAAAAATAGACAGGTGCAGAACAAGGGACATATCTTGTCAAAAACGTGCAAATACCCCCCCCCCCCCCCCCACCCCCCAAAAAATGCAGGTGTCCGCGATTGCGATTGCCTACTGGCGCGTGGCGAGCAATTTAGGAGACCAAGGACCACTAATTTCCACTTCAACGATCTCCACTAGAGGTGCTCTTCGGACCAGGAAAAGGCCGATCACTTTAAATTTCTGGAGAGTTCGGTGATGCTTTCTTTGTGGATATCGTGGATGATTGAATATCATATAGTGTATAACGTCACATTGAGAAAAATGGCTTCACCATGTGCCGCAGAGTCAGAAGTGATCACGTGTAACTCTGCAGGCATCCTTAAACTACTGTAACACTGCTAAGGTCCGCTAAATTTGCACAAATAATTCTCGTCAAATGAACATTTTTAATTTAATCCTTGTTAGGGTTAAATGTTTTATGTGTAACATAAATTTGAGATTTAAAAAATTCTTATTATGTGTTCCTGCTGCAGACACATTGATTAAAACACGATTGCGAAGTAACGACAAAGGTAACGTCCCTTACTTTTTTTCAGTGACGGTAATGGTAACGCGTTACCTTTTTTTGTAGGTAACGTACGGCGGTAATGCGTTCCTTTACAGCGAAAGCTTTTATGAGATCACAACAAGGGTCGTTCCTGCGCCGTAGTTGTCCGCCGCCGCCGATGTCCGTAACCAATATCGCACGAAATAAGAAAAAAAAACTAAATAAATGAAAAACACCTATGACAGAATGGGAATCAAACCCGGGTCTTCTGCGTGCAGCCCAGCACTCAGCCACTGAGCTACGCCACTGCTTGAAACTGCAGTGCAAACTGAACCTACGCAGGCTTCATGTCGGGTAAGGAATCGCGTTAACGTGTGTTGTAAAGCGTTTTAGAACAGTAAAGAAAGAACCAGGCGTCACACAATGCGAATTGCGTAACGAGTAGGGCGTTCAATGCTCCAACCCATTACAAAAGCCTCAGGCAAAATTCTTCATCGTCGTCAGTCACAGCATCAAGGAGGAAGCATACAGAAAGGGAGAAGGCAGGGAGGTTAACCAGAAAGACTTCTGGTTGGCTACCCTACACTGGGGGATTAAGGAAGGGGAATAGAAAAATGAGAGAGGAGGGAAGAGCAGCATCAACAAAGTGCACATAATGCGTTGCAAGAGTGTAGCGGGTACCGCGCTTTTCTGAAGAATGACGAATAATGGCATAGTAGACGCTTCCCCACTACACAAAAATTATGATTTATGGCCTAGTGGGTACCATGCAAGTGCGCTTGTATTAGTTGCCCCAAGAGTGTTTAAAAAAGGCTCTAAAAAGGCCGCTCTCCCAGCTTTCGCTGTGGCTGTGCTGCGCGTTCGGCGCAGGCCTGGCGGTTTTTGGTTGTAACGAGTAACATATTAAGTTACTTTTCTGCGGTAACGCATACAACACTGACTAGAGGTACTGTTGGGACCAGGAAAAGACGATCACTGTTAAAGGGACGCTAAAGCGAAACAGTGACTTGGTTTAGATTGACAAACTGCACTCTGAGAACTCTAATGTCATATGTTTCACTATCATAAGTTCATTATTACCGTGAAAAATCAAGGTTGAAATTGTATTTTTAAATTTGGCGCCGATATCTGCGCGCGTGACGGCAGAAATTCCAAATGTATTTTTCGTATTTTCGCGACATTGGCTCGATGAAATTTTCTGAAACTTCGTATGCTAGGTCTATGACGCCCACAGGACAATGCACCTCATTTTTGTCGATTAGAAGCGACATAGGACACTCAGTGGACGCCTTCAAAATCTATGACGTCACAGTGTTTGGTGCGGGAATCTCAAGGTGGCGTCTCCACCCGCATTTTCTTTTCGCGTGTTTTCTGGCTTACCAAGCCTCGTGTCGCGGTAAGAGTGGTGCTTTCAGGATTGTGAAATTGTACTTAACTAATACGCAAAAAATCGTTTTGCCCTTTAGTGTCCCTTTAAGTTCTGGAGTTCATTGATGCTTTCTCTGCGGATAGCGTGGATGAATGAATATCATATAGTGTATAGGCTAATGTCACATTGAGAAAAATGGCTTCACCATGTGCCGCAGAGCCAGAAGCCATCACATGTAATTCTCACAGGTATTCTTAAGCTACTATAACTCGCTCATTCTCTCGCTGCACACGCTCCTGATACGGCTTTTGTGGTGCTGTTTCCTGTTTGCATTGGTGCATAAGTACAACATGTTTCCGAAATGAAGATTCAGTTGTGAGTAGCTCACGTCCCGTCCTCTTTCTGTGGTCCCTGTCTTCAGCGCTATGGCTTCAAACAACGCAACAAACCAAATTGCCCAAAGGTATGTTCTCTTGGATTTCATTTCCATTACATCGGGCCCTTTTAGATGCGAAGCATCTTATGCTCGGGGCTTTGTCCGTCCCTCCCCCGTCCCCCCGTCCCGCGTCCCGCGTCCGGCCACTTTCATGAAGTAGGGAAGCACCCATTATGCGAACCAGAACACTGTAGTAATATGAAGGCCGTCAACCACTACTACAGTCATCAGAGTCATGGCCGAAAGCACAGAGAGGCTGCTTAGCAATGGCTAGGCAGGCGGTGTCTGTCGCCCAGGTTCACCCCATTCCTTGATCATGCTTGCATGTGTTTGGAGGGGGCTTAGTCCGTCCCTCCTTCCCGCGTCCCACACCACCACAGCGCATACGCGTCCCCTCCCCCCTCTCTTTCTCCTCTCCTACGCTCACCCCCCTTTCTCTACTCTAGGAATCCTCTACTCCACGGAACGGCCCCCCGCGTCCCACACCTCCCCCTCCACAGCGCATGCGCGCCCTGCCCTATCCTCTCCTACGCTCACCCCCTTTCTCTACTCTAGGAATCATCTACTCTACGCAGCGGCGCCTGCGTCCCACAGCACATGCGCGTCCTCTCCCCCCTCTCTCCTCTAGGAACCTTCTACTCAACGGAGCGGCTCTAGCGTCCCACATCCCCATAGCGCTTGCGCGTCCTCTCCCCCCCTCTCGTCTAGGAATCCTCTACTCTACGGAGCGGGTCCCGCGTCCCACAGCGTATGCACGTCCCCTCCCCCCTCTCTCTCCTCTCCTACGGTCCCCCCCTCCTCTAGGAATCCTCTACGGAGCGGCGCGCACGACAGGTGGTGCGACAGCTGCATACTCCGCTGGGGGCGCCACGGCAGTTCCGCGATATGAAAATGACGGAGCGCGCGCGCCTCATCCTCTTTCCTGTGCAGCGCCGCGATGAGCGCCCGGACCGCTGCCGTGAAACGAGAGCGTTGACGTTCCTCGCGCTCAAGCTAATTATCTCCCAGCTGCTTCGCATCCACACATGGTTCCCTTTAGCGGGAGATGGGGGAGTTTTTTTTGTGTTCTCCGGATCTCTCCATCGCCGTTGCAGCATGCAGAGCCAGAACGCTTTCCTTTTACATAAGAGTGCGGATTCTACCCAATGAGGTGAAGCTATTCTTTGCTGGCATTGTTCCTTCCTTTGGCCATGGTTTAAGGATATGCAAAATCCTGAAGTCTGAATGGCAGCGCATGGCACGGATATACAGAAGTCTCTTGTACCAGCGCATTCATCTCTCTGCACAAAGAACAAAAATTAGGCAGATCCCAAGTACCATGGGAATCGATGTTAGGCGAAGCATCCGGAGTTAAGGTGACTGGGTTATAATTTTACAGCGAAAGCTGTTATGAGATCACAACAAGGGTCGTTCCTGCGCCGTAGTTGTCCGCCGCCGCCACCGGTGTCCGTAACCAATATCGCACGAAAAAAGAAAAAAAAACTAAATAATTAAAAAAAAACACCTATGACAGAATGGGAATCGAACCCTGGTCTTCTGCGTGGCAGCCCAGCACTCTACCACTGAGCTACGCCGCTGCTTCTTTTTTCTCTTTAATGCGTGACACTGCGGTGCAAACTGACCCTATGCAGGCTTCATGTCGGCTAAGTAATCGCGTTAACGTGTGTTGTAAAGCGTTTTAGAACAGTAAAGTAAAAATCAGGCGTCACACAATGCGAATTGCGTAACGAGTGGGGCGTTCAATGCTCCAACCCATTACAAAAGCCTCAGGCAAAATTCTTCATCGTCGTCAGCCACAGCATGAACAAAGTGCACATAATGCGTCACAAGAGTGTAGCGGGTACCGCGCTTTTCTGAAGAATGACGAATAATGGCATAGCAGACGCTTCCTCACTACAGAAAAATTATGATGATTTATGGCGTAGTGGGTACCATGCAAGTGCGCTTGTAGTAGTTTCCCCAAGAGTGTTTTAAAAAGGCTCTAAAAAGGCCGCTCTCCCAGCTTTCGCTGTAGCTGTGCTGTGCATTCCGCGCAGGCCTGGCGGTTTTTTTTTTTGTAAGGAGCGATATATTATGAAATGACGCTTAAGATATGTACAAAGGTTGCATGCACAGACATGTTGAATAGTCGCATGTGTTTCATACAACCAGTTGCTTACAGTTGTGTAACGATGCCAACATAAACATGGATATTGCCAACACCAGAAGCCGTAAGCTGATATGTAGAGCTTGTGCTTTGAAGGATGGTAGCCCTGGATATGACTACGTAGATTAACTACATTGGATGGCGCTTAAGTACACAATTGACGTTAACCCGACACGACTCCTTCGTCATAGGAGTACGTATGTACATGAGCATGCGGTTCGCTGCAGCGCCCCCCTCCCCTATGAAGTCAATGAATAGGGCCGACTTTGCGCTGCCCCCCCCCCCCCCCCCCCCATCTTATGTAACTTGGGGGGGGGCGGCCGCCCCCTCTGCCCGCCTCGTGCGCACGCCCATGCTTATGTAATGCTGATACAGTTAGATAGCCAGCACTGCAACCACAATATAGGTTTCACCAACATTACGCCTGCGTAGGGTGTTCTTCTAAAGCAGTTCCGAGACCTGACGTGGCTCTGTGGTAGAATGCTTGATTGCCACGCAGAATGATTGGGTTCGATTCCTGCTGGGACTCCGATTTCTATTCTTTGTATTCCTCGCGTCAACGCCACCAATGTCCGTTTTTCTTAACGCTCTCGCATTTAAATTACCAATTCCTGTACTCGCCGTTCCTGGGTAGATACGAATTGTCAAAGTCCTGTGGCGCATACCCGCATTCCGCAGCCCATGGTATACGGGTATGAGCCACACGTGTCTGGACAGATGAGTTTGACGATGTATGCGACGGGATTTTCACGTTATTCATGTCATGACCAGCCGGAAATATTCGTCAATACCACTTACCCTCCCACACAAATTTTGGTATACCCCAAGTTAAGGAGGCCATCACGAGAGGACTCAGACGTAGGCGGCTAGATAGATAGATAATAGATACGTAGATAGAAACGCAAAAGTGCTTACAGTACGCAAAATTTAAAAGGATGCTGATAAAGCTTCCCGGCAATTCTTTGTGCTTGCGGATCGGACCACCGAATTTTTGTGGAGCGCCACGCTTCCAAGACTGCGCGCTGAAAAGCCAAAAAAACAGCGCTCTCCGGAGCTACAAGCCGTCAGGACTGCGGGGAGTATCACACTCCCGGATCATGTACAACGAGTACTCAGCCTGGGACCCAAGTTCGCCGTAGAACCGAGGAAGACCACCCCTGAACTGCTCTCAATGGCACGAAGCATTGACAGAGCTGCTCCGGACAGTGAAGGTGTTCGTAGCTTGAGCGAATGTGTTGATGTGCTGTGTCGTAGGAAGCCTGTAGCGACCCATCAACCTGTGCGACGAGTGCAGCAACTTTTACGGGACTCTTCATTGCGTGTCCTGCCGGCCGACAAGGAGGGAGGCTTTGTCGTTCTCACCGAGGGTGAGATCAAATCAAAGGCTGTTGATTCCGTTGCATCTGTTATGAAGCGTTGTGATGATGTCTCGCTGCAGAAAGCAAAAGCGGAGGGAAAAAGGTTGTGTTCTCGCTTTAACCTTTCCCGACTGGCGAAATCCTTCGCAGTTAGCGAGAGTCCTCAATTAGAAGTTACGTTTTCTGTCGAGACTCACAAGGTAGACTGGCCACTTAGAGTGATCGTATCTGAAAGAGGAACGTGGCAGAATGCCCTTGCCAGTTTTCTGCAAGATAAGCTTAGACTACTGCGTACGGACGACTCGTTCTTGGTAAAAAGCTCAAATGAAGTAGTGGAGTACCTTAGTACAAATAACCAGACAAGAATGTTTGCCTGCTCGATAGACCTCAAAGACCTGAACTATTCCATGCCGCAAGCTGCGCTCTTGCGTTGCATTCAAGACCGCATAGATGACTATGGCGTCATTGCCTTCCAGATACAGGAATATACGCCAGCGGCTTCCTAGAACTACTGGCGTTTTATCTAAAATCCACATGTGTTGAATGTGATAGGACCGTATATCTTCAGAAAGCAGGGGTCTGTATTGGCTGCTGTCTAGCCCCTGTCTTGAGCGATTTATTTCTCGGCCATCTCGACAGACGCATAAAAGAAAAAAATTGGTCGGGTATCTGCGTGCTTCGCTGCAAATGTCGTCGAAAGACGATAGTCTTGTGCCGGCCATACCACTATGTTTTGCATGGCCTCAGACAGCGCCTACTCTATGTGGAATCGGCCGCATCTGGCTGGTATTGGTAAAATAGAGGAGGCGCTGCGCGAGATATGGACGCCATCGAAAAACATGAGCTTGTGCTGAACCAAGGGCAACTGCCAGCGGCAGCCCCTTATCGTCGGCACAGGGCTTTTTCGTGCATAGCGTCGCAGTTCGAGCACTGCGTCGCATTTTTAGCGCAGCCTAAAAAACACTCGGGTCTTTAGAATCGCTTATCTATGTAATAATTCTAATAAACGAACACACGACCTGATACTTATGTACTGATATTGCGCCTCAGATTGCGTAATATTTGCTTTTTAATCGAAAATGTTCACAAGTACAAACGCAAACACCAGTTCAGGATGGCTGGGCGTTCAGCATGCAGTTAAACTTTGGCCGATGGCTGAATCTGAATCGGGTGACGGACAGACAGACCAAAATTTCTGCGTTGAAGTATCCCAAGAAAGACCATCGTCTTTAAAAAATGACGGTGCTAAAGATTTTACGCATTTTTAGGTACGTTGACGACTACCTTTTGCTGTATGAGTCTGATTCAAGTAACACTGTGACTGATGTGATTTCTTGTTTCGCGAGTGCCTTGACGACCTAGAAATAATTACGGTGCTAAAGATTTTACGCATTTTTAGGTACGTCAACGACTACCTTGTGCTGTACGAGTCTGATTCAAGTAACACTGTGACTGATGGGACTTCCTTGTTTCGCGAGTGCCTTCACGAGCTAGTTATTGCGCATGAAGTTCATTTTACAGCGAAAGCTGTTATGAGATCACAACAAGGGCCGTTTCTGCGCCGTAGTTGTCCGCCGCCGCCGCCGGTGTACGCAACCACTATAGCTCCAAATAAGGAAAACAAAATAAATAAATAAATAAAAAAACACTTCCCCATCTCCCGCTAAAGGGCACCATGTGTGGATGCAAAGCAGCGGGGAGATAATTAGCTTGAGCGGGAGGAACGTGGCCGCTCTCGTTTCACGGCAGTGGTCCGGGCGCTCATCGCGGCGCTGCACAGGAGAGAGAATGAGGCGCGCGCGCTCCGTCATTTTCATACCGCGGAACTACTGTGGCACCCCCCGGCGGAGTATGCAGCTGTCACACCACCTGTCGTGCGCGCCGCTCCGTAGAGTATTCCTAGAGGAGAGGACGGGGGGGGGATCATAGCCCTATCGGGAAACCCAGCGCCGCTGGGTACCAGCGTCCAGTGCCATGCCGGATTATGGGCCCAGTATCGCGCTGCATACTGGGACGCTGGAGCGGCATTTTACTGGGAGGCGCTGGTACTCCCGCGCAATACGGCTCTACAGCGTTGAAATAGCGGTGCCTATGTGCCATAAATAAATATATTAGTGAAAGAAGTGATATAGAACGCATTAACGCAATAAAAAAAGAAAAAAAAAGCCATATGAAAAAAAAAGTATCTGTCAGGAGGATTCGAACTTGCCACCTCCTGATTCCAAACTGAGTGTTCTACCCACTACGCCACGCCAAAATATGATTAGCTGTGCGTAAAACAACTATTTAACCAACAAACACACGGTTCGGCTTCATGTTTACATGTCGCACAGTCACGATAGACGCGATCTTCCTTTCCAAATAACAACTGCGTCTTTATTAGACACAAACGAACGGCGGCCGGTACCGAATGACATGCCGATAATGGCAAGAGCGCTAAGTTTCTTTAAGAATTCACATGTTAACTATGAAAAATATGAAATACACCTAGAGCGGGCACTGTTCGCTGGCTGTTACTACCGATTTTTTAAATAGCCGTTTCTCGCTCTTGCTACTGGTGAACATTTACAGAGGTTTTATGATGACTAGTTCGATAAACAGGTGCGTACATGATTGAGTATTGAGTAGGGTTATCGCGCAAGCGACAATACGCCAGTACAGCGGGCGTGCCAATGTACAGATTTGCAGTTCTATCGATACCTATAACTAAGAAACCGCTCAAATAAATACAAATACAATGCGCTAAAGGAATATGTCACTATGTTAGTTCACTAAGGCGTACCAAATTACCGACTGACAATTATGCGTTCTTACATAAGAGTCACGAGAAGTACCGGTAGCGCGGCCGGCAGCTTTCGGTTTCAGCTTGTGTGCGTTGCTGAAAGCGCGTCGCTTCGATGGTCATCGCTCCTTGTGAGGACACTGTACACAAGGAAAAATGGTTGATTTAGGTTAACGAATGTCCAAACTGTACTTTACAGTCATCCTTACGCTTTAGAACTGCGTGTACTTAAAGCGCGAAGCGACGGTAACATGTAGACGGACACGGCCGGCACACTAGGCCTAGCGCTCGCTGGGAGTCTCGCTGGGTAGGACCGGTCTCAGCGCAGCTGAGTTGCGATGGTTGTAGTTTCTGCATTCAAGCTACGGAACCTTTCTAATGGTTAACTAAAGTTCAGCTGAAGTAAGTGGAAGGGCAAACAGTGCCAGAGATGCGTTTCCGGTGTGCTGATATCGAACGGCGGCTGTTTTTCTGGCCTCCGTTGGGTGTGGTTGCGAAGCCAGAGCTCAATTGCTTCTCGCCAACTGTGCGGCGATGTAACGATTCGCTCTTTCTGGTAGGACCGGCGCCTCCAGACTTGTAGACACTGCAAAATGTAATCATTACAACAACCCATCCCTGATGCCAGACTGGTATATGCGCGGCGCATGCACAAAAAGTGCATTCATCGCTGCTACGTTCTCAGCAAGAATTAACGCCGTTATTGAATCTGCGTGAATAAGAAAAAAAGCAAGCTAACCAGGAAAATAATCAGCGTTGGCTCCTTTGTGTTATTAACGCAATTTTTTCTGCATTCCAAAGGGAAAAATAAAAATGACGGTGATTTCGCATATACCACATAATGTCTTGCGCTTATTCTCTTTCTCTGCCAAGCTAGAAGTTGTGAAAATGTTTGGGACCTGTTAGCAGGCCCCTGGCCGGGGGAGGGGGGGGGGTGGGCGGGGCTAGGGGCCCGGGCTTCCCCTCGAAATTCGGATGGAAGGGGGGCGTTTACCGAGGAAAAATAATAAAAATCGGTGTTTTTCAAGGCTTTCAACAAGTGCCCCCCTCCCCCCCCCCCAAAAAAAAAAAATTGGCTACGGGCCTGCCCATTAGGGTAGCATCCATTGGTATCATCGAATCAAACATTCTATATCAAAGATACCGAAACATTCCGCCGCATACACTACAGAAACTTGCATGCCGCACTGGAAGAAACAGTGCAGGCTCCAGTGTGCACCAGCGCACTCCAGTGAAAATTCCAGCGTTTCCAGCGCTTCCCAGTACGCGCCAGCGTCACAGCGGCCAAGCCAACGCCCCTACCAGTGCGACCCAGCTCTGTCCCAGTGCGCTCACCGAAGTGCCTGTGAATCCTAGCGTGTACCAGTGTTCCCAGTGCGATCCAGCGCCACAAAACGTACTGGTATCACGCTGGGGGGCGCTAGTTTTTGCAATAGGGAGGAGAGGAGAGAGAGGGGACGTGCATGCGCTGTGGGGGTCCGCGACGCGGGAGCCGCTCCGTAGAGTAGAGGATTCCTAGAGGAGAGAGGGGGGAGAGGACGCGCATGCGCTGTGGGGATGTGGGTCACGGGCGCCGCTTCGTAGAGTAGAGGATTCCTAGAGTAGAGAAAGGGGGGTGAGCGTAGGAGAGGATAGGGGAGGGGACACGCATGCGCTGTGGGGGGGTGTGGGACGCGGGGGGCCGCTCCGTAGAGTAGAGGATTCCTAGGGGAGAGAAAAGGGGTGAGCGTAGGAGAGGAGAGAGAGAGAGGGGGGGGGGGAAGGGACGCGCATGCGCTGTAGTGGTGTGGGACGCGGGAAGGAGAGACGGACTAAGCCCCCCTGCAAACACATGCAAGCAAGATAAGGGAATGGGGTCAACCTGGGCGACAGACACCACCTGCCTAGCCATTGCTAAACAGCCTCTCTGTGCTCTGGGCCATGACTCTGATGACTGTGGTAGTGGTTGACGGCCTTCATATTACTCTAGTGTTCTGGTTCGCATAATGGGTGCTTCCCTACTTCATGAAAGTGGCCGGACGCGGGACGCGGGGGGGATGCGGGACGCGGGAGGGACGGACATAGCCCCGAGCATGAGATGCTTCGCATCTAAAAAAATTCCGCATCTCCCGCTAAAGGGAACATGTGAGGATGCGAAGCAGCGGGGAGATGGTTAGTTTGAGCGGGAGAAACGTCGCCGCTCTTGTTTCGCGGCAGCGGCCCGGGCGCTCATCGTGGTGCTGCACAGGAGAGAGAATGAGGCGCGCTCCGTCATTTTCATACGGCGGAACTACCGTGGTCCTCCCAGCGGAGTATGCAGCTGTCGCACCACCTGTCGTGCGCGCCGCTCCGTAGAGGATCCCTAGAGGAAAGAACGGGGGGGGAACCGTAGGAGAAGAGAGAGAGGGGACGCGCATGCGCTGTGGGGGGTGTGGGACGCGGGAACCGCTCCGTACAGTAGATGATTTCTAGAGGAGAGAAAGGGGTGAGCGTAGGAGAGAGGTGGAGAGGACGCGCATGCGCTGTGGGGATGTGTGACGCGGGCGCCGCTCCGTAGAGTAGACGATCCTAGAGTAGAGAAAGGGGGTGAGCGTAGGAGAGGAGAGGGGCAGGGGACGCGCATGCGCTGTGGTGATGTGGGACGCGGGAAGGAGGGACGGACTGCGGTGCAAACTGACCCTATGCAGGCGTGATGTCGGGTAAGGAATCGCGTTAACATGTATAATAAAGCGTTTTATAACAGTAAAGTAAGAATCAGGCGTCACACAATGCGAATTGCGTAACGAGTGGGTCGTTCAATGCTCCAACCCATTACAAAAGCCTCAGGCATAATTCTTCATCGTCAGCCACAGCATCAACAAAATACTCATAATGCGTTACGGTTGTGTAGCGTGTATCAGGCTTTCTCCGAATAATGACGAATAATGGCACAGTGGACACTTCCCGACTACACAAATGTTATGATTATTTTTGGCGTAGTGGGTACAACGCAAGTGTGCTTGTAGTAGTTGCCGCAAGAGTGTTTAAAAAAGACTCTAGAAAGGCCGCTCTTCCAGCTTTCGCTGTGACCGTGCTGCGCGTTCCGCGCAGGCCTAGCGTTTTTTTAGACATCCAACTAACTTTGACCTGCAGCCATTGTTGTTGAGAATATCACCCTCACGAGAATAAAAAGCTACTTCCACATATATCAGCACATTCGAAGTTAGTGAAGCGCGCCATTGCTAACATCTGTTTCGTAAGTGCACTGCGCTGGTCGTGCTTCCACCGAATGCAAGTCAGCTTCTCCAGACAAGAAGAGCGGCTGCTGGATGCAGGCTACCCTGCTCACGTGCTCCTGTCAGTCGTGGAGAAGGCGCTAAGAAAGTTAAAAGGATCGGCAAGCTCGAGCAGGTGCAATCCAGACAGGCGGAAGATAGTATCCGTGCCATATATGCATGGGGTGTCCCACAACCTAAAGAAGGTGGCCAGCAAAGCGGAAGTAGATGTGGTGTTTACCGCTCCACAAAAATTGATGAGCTGTTGCAGGGTTACTGACCCTTTTCACAAGAAACGCCGTGGATGCACGAAGAAGCACCAGTGCCATTTCGTGGCCTGTTTACAAAGTGTAGTTTATCGTTTCCCATTCTCGTGCGGCAAAGTGTATATCGGGCAGACTGGCAGATGCCTGAATGATAGGCTCAGAGAGCACAAACGGAGGCTCAACTGTTACCGCGACGGGCATGTATCAGTGCATTGTAATGACTGCGGCTGGCGACCTCTGTTCAAGGAGTGTGTAGTTCTGTATAGGAACGGTGATAAGGATACGCGAGAGATTGTCGAGGCTTGGTTGATTGCAAGAGAAAATGCCAATTGTGTCGGCGCGCCATCGATTGCCTTAAGTGCTAAGGAAATCGCGTATCTGAATCATGCAGGATTGCGCGTGTGATACGGTTTTCTGGTGATGTTTGCTGTTTTGATTGCTTATAACTACATGTTTCCGAAATAAATATTCAGTTGTGAGTAGCGCACGTCCCGTCCTCTTTCTGTGGTCCCTGTCTTCAGCGCTATGGCTTCAAAGAAGAGCGGCACAGATCGATTTGTGCCACTGTGCAGCGAAAGAATGAGCTAGTAAAAGACATGAACGAACCGATATTAGTTTCGTGAAACACACCAACAAATTCACTGATTGCCGCACAATTGTGGTATATAAGCTACCTTTCAGCTGCGGCCGCTTTTACGTAGGACAGACGGGTCGCTGCCTTAACCAGAGATTGTTGGAAAATAAGATGTCGCTAAGCGGAGGCTCACCTTCTAATCTATATTTACATTGTCGAGAGTGTAAGTGGACGTCAAAATTCGAAGAATGCGCAATTTTGTACCGGCATTGGAATAACGAAAGGCGTCTGATGATTGAGGCATGACATATGGTCAATAGTAGTAACGCATGCGTGAGCCAACCGTCGACTGACTTGCATAACGATGTAATCGAATGCCTTCCACATAGACAACCAGGCGTGCCGGATTGCCTATTGTATGGTCATGCGCACTTTTTCTTTCCTCCATTGCGCGTCTCATCAGTTCTTAGTCAGCTTATGCGGTGTCGTGACTTCTTCTTGTGTCCGTGTTTGCACGCCATGTCTTGTTAGAATGAATACTTACCAACTAGCTCAGCTCTCTGTTATTATAAGCCTCAGGGCAGGGCTCGCAAATTTATGCCATCGGATGTTCCTTAAATGGACACTAAAGCAAACAATGACTTGGTTTAGATTGACAAACTGCACTCTGAGAACTCTAATGCCATATGTTTCATTATCATAAGTTCATCATTAGCGGAGAAAATCAAGGTTGAAGTTTTATTTTTAAATTTGGCGGCGTTATCTGCGCGCGTGACGTCAGAAATTCCACATGTACTTTTCGTATTTCCGCGACACTGGCACGATGAAATTTTCTGAAACTTCGTATGCTAGGTCTATGGCACCCACAGATGACAATGCACCTCATTTTTATCGATTAGAAGCTACGTAGGGCTGAGTAGACGCCTTCAAAATCTATGACGTCACGGTGTTTGGTGCGGGAATCTCAAGGTGGCGTATCCACCCGCATTTTCTTTTCGCGTGTTTTCTGGCTTACCAAGCGTCGTGTCGCGGTAAGAGTGGTGTTTTCGGGATTGTGAAATTGTACTTAACTAATACGCGAAAAATCATTTTGCCCTTTATAGTGTCCCTTTAACGTGCACTTTGATCACACAGTACACGGCTCTGCAGCATATTTTGCCTCAATCAAAATGCTATAACCGATGCCGGGCTCAAACCTACAACCTTTGGTTCAGAAGCCTAGCGCCGTCATCAATCTGCCACAACAGCGGACGTGCCAGCTTATTGGCGCTCGTACTATTACCCTATAACCACTCATACAATTATCTGCTCTCATGAGCTTTTCTGCATCGCCGTAGTTAATGCACTTGTCATTTCTTCCATATACATTTGCAGCAACGAAAGACTCTTTCACTCTTGCGTATCTTCATACCATACTTGTGTTGGCACGTGTTCATGTCGGTGACGTGTCGATAAGCGGGTGCAGGACCCGAAAAGAAAGACAAGCATTTTCAGTCACTCGAGGTGGTGAGTGCCAAGGAAAGCATTAATTTTGGCCGGCGCCGGTTTTAGCGTACGCCGTGAGTCTTTTCTAGGAAAAAGCAGCCGGCAATCTCTCTCCTTTGCATGCACTGTGACGGAATCTAGAGAAAGGGATCGATGGCTTTGCAGGCACTCCGAAGTCTGTGCAATAATTCTGTCCACGAATTACCATCGGCGTATTCTCAGGGGGTGAGTTGCCGTGCGGCCGGCTGATGCTATTTATATGCACTCGTGAATGGACAATAGGCGCTGGCCAAAGACCGAATGCTGTGCGTGTGAATGTCTGCGTGCGTCCTCGTGGCGCAATGACAATGTTCGACCTCATCAGACAGCAGAGGGAGAGTCACGCGAACGCTTTGCCTCAGATCAAAACAGTGCGGTCAGGCTCTTTAGGAAGAAACATGACACATTTAGGTTAAGAGTGATTGAATCGTGACTGTTGCTGATCCTGGAAGGTAAAGAAAGGAGAAACTATTTCCACGAATTTGCCGGAACTAAGTCTACAACTTAGTCTAGAAGCAGTCGCGATGCCTTCTAATTACACCTGGGCCTATTAACCTCATCTGAGCTCCGATAAACGGTTGGCGTAAGAGACGAAGACATAACGTCTCCAAGTAAGTGCACAGTATTGCCATACAAGTCAACTCAATGTCTGGGAGTGAAGTCACCGGGTCTAGACTTCAACTAAAACCAGCTCAGCGATCGCGTCCTCCGCAAGACTTGTTGGAAAACCGCTTCCTTCCAAAGAGTTGACTGTTGGGCGAGTTGGTGCTTTGACATAGAAACCGTCGTGAGAGCGCAACTAAACACGACACAAAAGAAGAAGAAACAGACGAGGACAGGCGCAACTGGCTTTATTGAAGGGAGATCCACTCCTTTATACATCAACACAACATCAACACAATACAGCTCATGATTTCTGGAGCTACTGCTGTTTTCCGATCATCCGCAGGCTACCCGTATTTTATGAGCCTTCTATTTAGCCGCTGCTGAGCATATTTTTGAACACTGACATTGTAAATGTGATGCATTTCTTAGCTTGTATATATATATATATATATATATATATATATATATATATATATATATATATATATATTGCCACGCGCGTTTCTTTCACTGTATTCGATTTCCGCCCACAAAGACTATCAGCGAGTACTCGGCGCAGACCGCGTCCTTATTGTTCCAAGCTTCTCGCTTGTAGTAGATCATTCTGTTAAGATTGCACGTAAGACGCTAACGCTCAAGATTATTCCAGAGCTTCCGCGACGACTAGTGATAAGGATAGAATCTTCGACGCGTGCGTTATAAAAGCCGGCGCGTTCCAACGATGTACAGTTGATCGACGGCCGACGCTCTGTTCGCCGCTATCAGTGCAGTGTGTATTGCTGTAATCTGACTTTCTGTTTACCGGCCACAAGTTCGGCCTAATAAACAGTTTCATTTTGGACCTACTGACTTCTGCCTTCGTCGACGTCACGACCACGTGGACATCTGGTGGAGGTGCTGCTTCGTTCATGATCCGGACGCCCCCACGAAGCACTGACCCGGGCCCAAGCCACGAAGAAGCCGACGCCAAAGAACGCCCCGATCCTCGAACTAGCCGCAGGCAGAAGGGACTCCAGCCGGAGTACGGGGCTACTTCCCCGAAACCACCAGGCAGCCCAAGACCACGACATCGACCTCGACCGGAACGATGACCGCCCCAGCGGCCCCTACACCGATCCGGTTACATCAACCCAGGGAGCCACCCACCTTCCGGGCCTCATCACTCGAAGACCCGGAGAGCTGGCTCGAAAAGTTCGACCGCGTCGCCCTTTTCAATAACTGGACCGACGACGACAAGTTGCGCCACGTTTATTTCGCCCTGGAAGATTCCGCTCGGACATGGTTCGAGAACCGAGAAGCCACACTCACAACCTGGGACCTTTTCGCGCCGCATTCCTGGACAGCTTCACAAACGTCGTCCGCAAGGAGAGAGCCGAAGCGCTGTTGGAAACACGTATGCAGCTGCCAAATGAAACCGTGGCGCTCTTCACGGAAGAGATGACGAGACCGTTCCGGCACGCCGACCCCACCATGGCTGAGGAGAAGAAGCTCCGGTTCCTGTTGCGAGGTGTTAAGCAAGAGCTGTTTGCGGGACTTGTCCGCAACCCGCCCAAGACTGTCGACGAATTTCTTACTGAGGCCACGACAATCGAAAAGGCACTTGAGATGCGCACAAGACAGTACGACCGCCGCTGTTCAACAACGAACTACGCCGAAGCTCATGGCCTCAGCACCAACGACCTGCGCGAGACCATCCGAGCGATCGTGCGGGAGGAGCTGCGCAAGCTGTTACCCTCGCCGCAGCCGCAAGTGGGATTCTTGATCGCCGACATTGTCCGCGAGGAAGTTCGGCAATCACTTGGAATTCCCGAAGCACCACAGCCTCAGCCGGAAGCTATGAGCTACGCCGCTGCAGTCTGCCGCAACGCCGCTCCTCCAAGGCCGCGTCAGGGACGCTGCACCACCGCAGTTCCGTCGCCAGGCTCCCGCCGCCACCGCCACCGACGCCATACCGCCCCCCTACCGGTCAGCGCTGCGCTCCGAGGAAGACCGACGTTTGGCGCGCCCCTGACCACCGTCCACTCTGCTACCACTGCGGCGAGGCCGGCCACACCTACCGCCGTTGCCAGTACCGACAGATGGGGCTACGCGGTTTCGCCGTCAACGCGCCTCGTCCACAGCGGGGTGAACGACCACAAGACATTGCCGACTACCTCGCAGGAGCGCAGTGGACACCCCGACGACCCTCCCAGCCCGCCGTCGCCAGGCCGCTACACCTCATCTCATCGTAGGCAGGTACACCAGCCCGGCTCGGGGCCGATCCCCGAGCCCTTACCCGGAAAACTAAGGGCAGCAACCGATGGAGGTGCGGTTGCTGTGTACGTCGAACTACCGAAGATCCTCCGCCGACGCCGACGACGCTGCCGCGACGAAACCTGCTGGACACGACGCGAAACAGACAGAGCCCCTGCTGACGAAACGACGCGGATCGAGGAAGACCTGACGACGCAGCATGAAAGCAGCGCAACAAATCGACGCAGCCGTGACCCGAGGCCGCGACCTAACCGGAACGCAAGGCGACGGACTAGCGACCTCGACGTTCTCATCGACGGCCACAACGTCACCGCTCTCGTCGACACTGGGGCCGACTATTCCGTCGTCAGTGGGCCATTCGCCGGCAAGCTGAAGAAAGTAAAGACCGCGTGGAGTGGACCCGAAATCCGGACAGCTGGAGGCCACCTGATAACGCCAATTGGAGTCTGCACGGCGAGAGTCACCATCAATAACCGGACTTATCCTGCGAGCTTTGTGATCCTACAACACTGCTCCAGGGATGTGATACTTGGAATGGACTTCCTGCGACCACGGCGCCGTAATCGACCTGAGGTCTGAGTCGATAACACTAACCTCAGAAAAAGCGCTTCCGCCCGACGCGACGCCAGGAAACCACGCGTTGAATGTGATAGAAGAGCAGGTGACTGTGCCTCCGCTCTCCAGCGTCGTTATTTCTGTCGGTACCGAAAACCCGCGAACCTTGAAGGCGTCATCGAGGGCGATCAGCACCTACTCCTGAACCGCCAAATTTGCGTCGCAAGAGGTATAGCTGAGCTGCGTGACGGTAAAACAAAGGTAGTGCTGACAAACTTCAGCCACGAATATAGGCACCTCAACATTGGTACGACGGTCGCCTACATCGACGAATGCGTGGCCGCCAGCAACGCTTTCGCCCTCTTCGATGCTGCCGAACCTGTTTCGACGAATCGTGGTCCCGAACCAGAATTCGACGTCAACCCGAGCCTTCCGAAGGCCAAACAAGACGAGCTCAAAGCACTGCTCCTGCAATTCAAGGACTGCTTCTCGGCGTCGTCAAGAATTCGACAGACCCCAGTCGCGAAACATCGCATCATAACAGAAGAAAGTGCCCGACCAGTCCGTCAGAGCCCGTACAGAGTGTCGACGCGAGAACGCGAGGCCGTGAAGAAACAAGTTGACGAAATGCTACGCGACGACATCATTCAGCCGTCCAAAAGTCCGTGGGCGTCACCCGTGGTCTTAGTGAAGAAGAAGGACGGAACCCTTCGTTTCTGCGTCGATTATCGTCGCCTGAACAAGATTACAAAGAAAGACGTGTACCCTCTCCCACGGATAGACGACACCCTGGATCGACTCCACAACGCGAAGTACTTTTCGTCGATGGACCTCAAGACCGGCTACTGGCAAATCGAAGTCGACGAGAGAGACCGAGAAAAGACTGCCTTTATAACACCAGATGGCCTGTTCGAGTTCAAAGTCATGCCCTTTGGCCTTTGCTCGGCTCCTGCGACTTTCCAACGCGTTATGGATACGGTGTTGGCCGGCTTGAAGTGGCAGACGTGCCTCGTGTACTTGGACGACGTCGTTGTGTTTGCCTCAAACTTCGACGAACACCTCCGGCGCCTTGAAGCTGTACTTCAAGCAATCAAGAATTCCGGACTCACCCTGAAGCCAGAGAAGTGCCGCTGCTTCGCGTAATGAGGAGCTCTTGTTCTTGGGCCACGTTATCAGCAAGTCTGGAATTCGCCCGGACCCGCGAAAAACGGCTGCCATCGCCGCCTTCCCGCCGCCAACTGACAAAAGGCCGTGCGCCGATTTCTCGGCTTGTGCGCCTACTACAGACGCTTCGTCAAGGAATTTTCACGTATCGCCGAGCCGCTAACTCACCTCACGAAAGCCGACGTGGAATTCAAGTGGGATACTGCGCAAGTCGAAGCATTTCACGAACTTAAACGACGCCTACAGACGCCACCAATACTTGCGCATTTCGACGAATACGCCGAAACAGAAGTACACACCGACGCAAGCAGTGTTGGACTCGGCGCAGTGCTTGTGCAGAAGTCTGATGGACTGGAAAGGGTCATCAGTTATGCTAGCCGGTCGCTATCCAAGGCGGAAGCCAACTATTCTACAACGGAAAAGGAGTGCCTTGCCATCATCTGGGCAACATCCAAGTTTCGCCCCTACCTCTACGGCAGGCCTTTCAAAGTTGTGAGCGACCACCACGCCTTGTGTTGGCTAGCTAACTTGAAGGACCCTTCAGGGTCGCCTCGCACGGTGGAGCCTAAGACTTCAAGAATTCGACATTACCGTCGTTTACAAGTCCGGACGAAAACACTCTGACGCCGACTGCCTGTCTCGTGCCCCCGTCGACCCACCGCCGCTGGACGACCAGGATGATGACGGCTTCCTGGGAACCATGGGTGCCGACGACTTCGCCGAGCGACAGCGCGCCGATCCGGAACTCAAGGGCCTTATGGAATACCTCGAGGGGCAAAGCCACTGTGGCTCCAAAGGTATTCAGGCGAGGACTGGAGTCGTTTTTCATGCGCAACGGCGTTCTTCTAAAGAAAAACTTCTCGCCACTTCGGGCCGACTCCTCCTCGTAGTACCCTCGGCATTACGTCCAGAAGTTCTGCACGCTTTGCATGACGACCCGACGGCTGGACACCTTGGATTTTCCCGTACGCTGGCAAGGATACAAGAAAAGTACTACTGGCCTCGCCTTCACTGCCGACGTCACCCACTACGTGAGGACTTGCCGAGATTGCCAGCGACGGAAGACACCACCGACTAGGCCAGCCGGACTTCTGCAGCCCATCGAGCCACCTCGCCGGCCGTTCCAGCAAATCGGCATGGACTTACTGGGGCCGTTTCCGACGTCGAATTCCGGAAATAAATGGATCGTCGTAGCTACTGACTACCTCACCCGCTACGCCGAGACACGGGCGCTGCCCAAGGGCAATGCCGCCGAGGTAGCAACGTTCTTCGTAGAGAACATCGTACTGCGTCATGGCGCCCCAGAGGTCCTCATTACCGACAGAGGTACGGCCTTTACTGCAGAGCTAACTCAGGCCATTTTGACATACAGCCAAACAAGTCACCGCCGGACCACCGCCTACCACCCACAGACCAACGGCCTGACCGAGCGTCTAAATAAGACCATCGCCGACATGCTGGCCATGTACGTCGACGTCGAACACAAGACGTGGGACGCCATCCTTCCGTACGTGACCTTCGCATACAACACGGCCGTGCAAGAAACGACGCAGATGACGCCATACACGTTGGTCTACGGACGGAGCCCGGCAACGACGCTCGACGCCATGTTACCAAACGTGACCGACGAGGAAAACGTCGACGTAACCGCCTACCTACAGCGCCGAAGAAGCACGACAGCTCGCGCGCCTGCGGATCAAAAATCAGCAGACGACTGACAGCCGTCGCTACAATCTTCGACGACGGTTCGTGGAATACCAGCCCGGCGACCGCGTTTGGGTGTGGACGCCGTGATACGACGACGTGGGACTCAGTGAAAAACTTCTGCGACGATACTTCGGACCGTATAGGGTGCTTCGACGTCTCGGCACACTCGATTACGAGGTTGTCCCCGACGGCATTTCGAACTCTCAACGGCGCCGTGCGCGACCTGAAGTCGTCCATGTCGTGCGCCTCAAGCCGTTTTACGCGCGGTAGTGAACCTGAGGACTGTACTTCCTTTTTTTTCTTTCATTGGACTTTCTTGCTTGTGCGTATTGTTTATTGAACTTTCTTGATTTATTGTCGTTATTTATTGTTACATGTCTTTTTACCATGTGTTCTGTTCTAAGCATCGGGACGATGCCTTTTCAGAGGGGGGCATTGCCACGCGCGTTTCTTTCACTGTATTCGATTTCCGCCCACAAAGACTATCAGCAGTACTCGGCGCAGACCGCGCCTTATTGTTCCAGAAGCTTCTCGCTTGTAGTAGATCATTCTGTTAAGATTGCACGCAAGACGCTAACGCTCAAGATTATTCCAGAGCTTCCGCGACGACTAGTGATAAGGATAGAATCTTCGACGCGTGCGTTATAAAAGCCGGCGCGTTCCAACGATGTACAGTTGATCGACGGCCGACGCTCTGTTCGCCGCTATCAGTGCAGTGTGTATTGCTGTAATCTGACTTTCTGTTTACCGGCCACAAGTTCGGCCTAATAAACAGTTTCATTTTGGACCTACTGACTTCTGCCTTCTCGTCGACGTCACGACCACGTGACAATATATATATATATATATATATATATATATATATATATATATATATATATATATATATATATATATACGGCTATAGATACGGGTTCGAGAACGACGCTGACGACTGGTTGGCGACCGTGAACGCTCTGGGAGCTCGCGAGACCTGGACGGAAACTCAGAAATGGTCTATGGCCATAGACCGCCTTCGAAATAGTGCCGCGGCGTGGCATCGGTACGAAGGCGTGCGGCAGCAGTGCTGGGCGGACTGGAGCTGCAAGCTCTTAGCTGCTTTCGGCCGGCCTCATTATGACACCAACGCGTCCAACATTGCCTTTACCGAGGATGGAGCTGAGGAAGGCCACCTCTTCGACAATGCAACTGCGAAGTGCAGCTTAACGGAGAGCTCACCCCCCCCCCCCCCTCCCCTCGTTCAAACACTGCACTAACGCAGTGCTGTGGCACTGCGCTGGTGTCCGACAGCATAACACTACTACGAGAAGCCGAGACAACATTCCATCCACGGTAGTTGGTAACACCGGCTCCAATATCATCGTCCCTTCCGGGCATGGATGTGCCGTCTCATCTCGTCATTGACACGCTACCAATTCAGAAGACAAACGAGTCCATGATCATCAGCAACGTCTTCTCAGACTCGTCGGAGCTACATCCGCGACTTAAAGCGCAACCATTGACCGCTTGCGTCGATGACCGCCTCACGCTAAGTCCGGCAGAGAATGTAGCAAGGGAGCCCGAAAAGAGCAAGAAGCAACCTCAAATTACTTTCCAAAGGATCGAGGGAATGGAGCGCAACGTGCCCAACACGCTGATGTTAAGCGAGAAGATTCTCCGGAACAAACGCAGGAGTGTTCCCCAGTCACGAATCCCATTGGACGTACAATCATCTATTCTCAAGCATCGTGCGCTGCACCCCTCAACGAAGGTGCCCGTAGTGCCATGTGGACTGGCTCCGGGGCAGTCGGACGTTGATGGAACAGACTGTACGAGCTCCACTACTAACGCAGAGAGAGTCGCGAAAGAAACAGGCTTCTCAGTTTCGCCAAAACCACGCAAGATTGTTTTTCCTGACAAATGTCCTGACTATGCTCCTGGTGGTGATCACTAGGACGTAAGCGAGAAAAAGCGCCGAGAAACCACGCCACCCATGGTACCCCCTCGGATGCCGTTCCGGCGATCTTCTCTTGGTATGACGCATCTGCCATTTTCTTCGCGACAAAGCCTTGAACCCCGCGCACCTGAAGCACTGTCGGCAGCTCCATGCGCTCGCAGTCATGGCCGAGTGTGATGACTAACAGCAGCGGCATCAGGGCTCTAGCGCGCGGGGAGCTAGCGCGAGGGAAAGAAGACGAAGGAGAATAAGAACAGCCGGCCCGCAGCAAGGGTGCTGTCTCTTGTGTCTCTGTTCCTTACAATATATATATATATATATATATATATATATATATATATATATATATATATATATATATATATATATATATATATACAGTGAAACCTCGGTGATACGAATCTCACGGGACCACCAAAAATATTCGTATCACCAGAAAGTATGGGAAATTAGCATGCGAGAAAAGAAAGCTGGCGTACATTTTCATTTATTGCTTTTCAGGGCCGCAGCAACGTCATGAAGAATTCTGAATGATCGTAAGTTAAGTTTTTAGATGTCCGCTATCATACCAGCACTCGTAAATATACGACCCGTACGCGCGTGTTCAATTAATGAACCAGGCGCGTTGTGACCCGCGACAGCAGTAGCCCGTTCCAGATTTTAGAATGCTTTTTTTCATAAGACAAAGTAACGGAAGAAGCGCTTTGACGCGGTAGAACAAGGCCACAAAATTTCAGAACCACGGTCCTACGTTATGATTTTGTTATCGCGGACGCGTTGCGGATGTTTTTTGGGAGACTTACGGCCCTGCCCGCACAAGTGCGCTCTCAACTCTCGCGCATGTTGACGTTGTGAGGCCTGACTCCTTCGCCGAGACCGTCCTCGCCTTCTTTCGGCCCTCGTCCATCTTTCATAGGATGTCTGATGCATGAGGCAAGGCACGTGTAAACACAGGACAACGGGACAACTACAGCAGCCGAGCAGCCCACGTCGACGCCTTAGAAAAAAAAAAGCATGGCGCCAATGCCCTCTGTAATCTAAACTCGAAGGCACACGGAGGCACATTAGAGCCTCAAAGATTCGCGCACACAATCTCGGAGGCCGTGACGCGTCTTCCGCGACAGCGCGGACAGCACCTTTTCGTACCTGGGCGGTAGCGTACGTTCGTATCAACCGTCGCGGGGTGAAAATCGGCTCGCAACAATCGTACTCCATTACATTGCAGGCCAATGTGTCTTGGCCGGGACGAAAGCAAAATTCGTATCACCCCGAAATTCGTATGATCAGTGGTCGCATCACCGAGGTTTCACTGTATATATATATATATATATATATATATATATATATATATATATATATATATATATATATATATATATATATTGTCACGTGGTTGTGACGTCGACGAAGGCAGCAGGCGACGTGTCCAAAATGAAACTGTTTATTAGGCCGAACTTGTGGCCGGTAAACAGAAAGTAGGATTACAGCAATACACGCTGGCACTGATAGCGGCGAACAGAGCGTCGGCCGGCGATCAACTCAACATCGTTGGAGCGCGCCGGCTTTTATGCATCACGCGTCGAACATTCTAGCCTTATCACTTGTCATCGCGCAAGCTCAGGAATAATCTCGAGTGGTCGCGTCTTGCGCGCAATCTTAACAAAACGATCTACAATAATCGCGAAGGTTCTAGAACAATAAGGCGCGGTTTGAGCTGAGCTTTGCTGACGGTCTTTGTGGGCGAAAACCGAATACAAGAAAAGTGTCAGTAAGAATAGCGCGTGGCAATGCCCCCCCTCTGAAAAGGCATCGTCCCAATGCTTAAAACAGAACACGGGGGGGAAATGCATGCAACAATAAATCACAACAATAAAGAAAGAGTGTACAATAATTAAGCAATAAGTGCAGTCCTCTGGTTTGCTAACGCGCGTAATACGGCTTGAGGCGCACAACATGGACGACTTCAGGTCGCGCACGGCGCCGTTGAGAGTTCGTTATGCCGTCCGGGACGACCTCGTAGTCCACAGCGCCGAGACGTCGAAGCACCTTGTACGGCCCGAAGTATCGCCGAAGGAGTTTTTCACTAAGTCCACGTCGCCGTATCGGTGTCCACACCCAAACGCGGTCGCCGGGCTGGTATTCCACGAAGCGTCGTCGAAGATTGTAACGGCGGCTGTCGGTCGTCTGCTGATTCTTGATCCGCAGGCGGGCGAGCTGTCGTGCTTCTTCGGCGCGCTGTAGGTAGGCGGTCACGTCGATGTTTTCCTCATCGGTGACGTTCGGTAACATGGCGTCGAGCGTCGTTGCCGGGCTCCGTCCGTAGACCAACTTGTATGGCGTTATCTGCGTCGTTTCTTGCACGGCCGTGTTGTATGCGAAGGTCACGTACGGAAGGATGGCGTCCCACGTCTTGTGTTCGACGTCGACGTACATGGCCAGCATGTCGGCAATGGTCTTATTTAGACGCTCGGTCAGGCCGTTGGTCTGTGGTTGGTAGGCGGTGGTCCGGCGGTGACTTGTTTGGCTGTACCTTAGGATCGCCTGAGTTAGGTCCGCGGTAAAGGCCGTACCTCTGTCGGTAATGAGCACCTCTGGGGCGCCATGACGCAGGACGATGTTCTCGACGAAGAACTTTGCTACCTCGGCGGCGCTGCCTTTGGGCAGGGCCCTCGTCTCGGCGTAGCGGGTGAGGTAGTCAGTAGCTACGACGATCCACTTGTTTCCGGAATTCGACGTCGGGAACGGCCCCAGTAAGTCCATGCCGATTTGCTGGAACGGCCGGCGAGGTGGCTCGATGGGTTGCAGAAGTCCGGCTGGCCTAGTCGGTGGTGTCTTCCGTCGCTGACAATCTCGGCAAGTCCTCACGTAGTGGGTGACGTCGGCAGTGAGGCGAGGCCAGTAGTACTTTTCTTGTATCCTTGCCAGCGTACGGGAAAATCCAAGGTGTCCAGCCGTCGGGTCGTCATGCAAAGCATGCAGAACTTCTGGTCGGAATGCCGAAGGTACTACGAGGAGGGAGTCGGCCCGAAGTGGCGAGAAGTTTTTCTTTAGCAGAACGCCGTTGCGCATAAAAAACGACTCCAGTCCTCGTCTGAATACCTTTGGAGCCACGGTGGCTTTGCCCTCGAGGTATTCCATAAGGCCCTTGAGTTCCGGATCGGCGCGCTGTCGCTCGGCGAAGTCGTCGGCACTTATGGTTCCCAGGAAGCCGTCGTCATTCTGGTCGTCCAGCGGCGGTGGGTCGACGGGGGGCACGAGACAGGCAGTCGGCGTCAGAGTGTTTTCTTCCGGACTTGTAAACGACGTTAATGTCGAATTCTTGAAGTCTCAGGCTCCACCGTGCGAGGCGACCAGAAGGGTCCTTCAAGTTAGCTAGCCAACACAAGGCGTGGTGGTCGCTCACAACTTTGAAGGGCCTGCCGTAAAGGTAGGGGCGAAACTTTGATGTAGCCCAGATGATGGCAAGACACTCCTTTTCTGTTGTGGAGTAGTTGGCCTCTGCCTTTGATAGCGACCGGCTAGCATAACTGATAACCCTTTCCAGTCCGTCCGTCCTCTGCACAAGGACGGCGCCGAGTCCTATGCTGCTCGCGTCGGTGTGCACTTCTGTTTCGGCGTGTTCGTCGAAATGCGCAAGTAGCGGAGGCGTTTGCAGGCGTCGTTTTAGTTCTTGAAATGCTTCTTCCTGCGGCGTTTCCCACTTGAACTCGACGTCGGTCCTGGTGAGGTTAGTGAGAGGCTCGGCGATGCGGGCGAAGTTTTTAACGAACCGCCTGTAATAGGCACACAAGCCGAGAAATCGACGCACGGCCTTCTTGTCGGTGGGTGGCGGGAAAGCAGCGATGGCGGTTGTCTTTTGCGGGTCGGGGCGTAATCCGGATTTGCTTATCACGTGGCCCAAGAACAAAAGTTCTTCGTACGCGAAGCGGCACTTCTCTGGCTTGAAAGTGAGTCCGGACGTCTTGATTGCCTGAAGTACAGCTTCAAGGCGCCGCAGGTGTTCATCGAAGTTCGAGGAAAACACAACGACGTCGTCCAAGTACACAAGGCAAGTCTGCCACTTCAAGCCAGCCAGTACAGTATCCATAACGCGTTGGAAGGTCGCGGGGGCCGAGCAAAGACCAAAAGGCATGACCTTAAACTCGAACAGGCCGTCTGCTGTTATAAAGGCAGTCTTTTCTCGGTCTCTCTCGTCGACTTCGATTTGCCAGTAGCCCGACTTCAGGTCCATCGACGAAAAGTACTTCGCGTTGTGGAGTCGATCCAGGGCGTCGTCTATCCGTGGGAGGGGGTACACGTCCTTCTTCGTGATCTTGTTCAGGCGACGATAGTCGACGCAGAAACGTAGCGTCCCGTCCTTCTTCTTCACCAACACCACGGGAGACGCCCAGGGACTCTTGGACGGCTGGATTATGTCGTCGCGTAGCATTTCGTCGACTTGCTGCTTTACGGCTTCGCGTTCTCGCATCGAAACTCGATACGGGCTCTGGCGGAGTGGCCTCGCATTTTCCTCTGTTATGATGCGATGTTTTGCGACTGGCGTCTGTCGAATTCTTGACGACGAAGAGAAGCAGTCCTTGAATTGCAAGAGCAGACTTTTGAGCTGGTCTTGCTTGTGCTTCGGGAGGCTCGGGTTAACGTCGAAATCTGGTTCGGGACCTCGATTCGTCGAAGCAGGTTCGGCAGCATCGAAGAGGGCGAAAGCATTGCTGGCAGCCACGCATTCATCGATGTAGGCGACCGTCGTACCAATGTTTAGGTGCCTATATTCGTGGCTGAAGTTTGTCAGCACTACCTTTGCTTTACCGTCACGCAGCTCGGCTATACCTCTTGTGACGCAAATTTGACGGTGCAGGAGTAGGTGCTGATCGCCCTCGATGACGCCTTCAAGGTTCGCAGGATTTTCGGTGCCGACGGAAATAATGATGCTGGAGAGCGGCGGAACGGTCACCTGCTGTTCTATCACATTCAATGCATGGTTCCCTGGCGTCGCGAGATGCGGGAGCGCTTTGTCTGAGGTTAGTGTTATCGACTCAGACCTTAGGTCGATGACGGCGCCGTGGTCACTTAGGAAGTCCATTCCAAGTATCACATCCCTGGAGCAGTTTTGTAGGATTACAAAGCTCGCAGGATAAGTCCGGTTACTGACGGTGACTCTCGCCGTGCAGACTCCAATGGGCGTGATCAGGTGGCCTCCAGCTGTCCGGATTTCGGGTCCACTCCAAGCGGTCTTTACTTTCTTCAGCTTGGCGGCGAATGACCCACTGACGACGGAATAGTCGGCCCCAGTGTCGACGAGAGCGGTCACTCCGTGGCCGTCGATAAGAACGTTGAGGTCGGTAGTTCGTCGTCTCGCGTTGCGGTTAGGTCGCGGCGTCGGGTCACGGCTGCGTCGGATTGTTCCGCCGGTTCCACGTTGCGTAGTGATGTCTTCTTCGGGCTGCGGAGTTTCCACGCCAGGGCCTCGTTCGTCTTGTGACGGGTTCTTTAGATTTCCTTGCGGCGTCGTCGTCGGCGGCGGCGGAGGATCTTCGGTAGTTCGTCGTACAGCAACCGCACCTCCATCGGTTGCTGCCCTTAGTTTTCCGAGTAAGGGCTAGGAGATCGGCCCCGGTTTGGGCCAGCGTACTGCCGGCGGTGCGGTGACATGTAGCGGCCAGGCGACGGCGAGCGGGATGGTCGTCGGGGTGTCCACTGAGCACCTGCGAGGTAGTTGGCGATGTCTTGCGGTCGTTCACCCCGCTGTGGACGAGGCGCGTTGACGGCGAAACCTCGTAGCCCCATCTGTCGGTACTGGCACCGGCGGTAGGTGTGGCCAGCCTCTCCGCAGTGGTAACAAAGTGGGCGGTGGTCAGGGGCGCGCCAAACGTCGGTCTTTCGAGGAGTGTAGTGTTGCCCGGCGGGTGGACGATATGGCGTCGGTGGCGGTGGCGTCTGGCGGCGGAACTGCGGCGGTGCGACGTCTTCACGTGGGCGCGGCGGGGGAGCGTTACGACGTGCTGCGGCAGCGTAGCTCATGGCCTCCGGATGAGGCTGCGGTGGTTCGGGGATTCCCAGAGATTGCCGGACTTCCTCACGAATGATATTAGTGATTGAGTCCACCTGAGGAGGCGATGACGGGAACATGCGGCGCAGTTCTTCTCGCACAATGGCCCTTATCGTCTCGCGCAGGTCGTCGGAGGGGAACCCTTGGACTTCGGTGATGTGTGGCGTGGAACGACGATCGTATTGCCGGTTGCGCATGTCTAGCGTCTTCTCGATTGTCGTTGCTTCAGCGACAAATTCTTGGACACTGGTAGGTGGGTTCCGCATCAGTCCCACAAAGAGCTCCTGCTTGACCCCTCGCATGAGGAGGCGAACTTTCTTCTCTTCGGGCATGGCAGGGTCGGCGTGGCGGAACAGTCGCGTCATTTCTTCTACGAAGATGGTCACGTGTTCGTTCGGCAGCTGCACCCGTGTCTCAAGCAATGTCGCGGCCCTTTCTTTTCGGACGACGCTCGTGAACGTCTCCAAAAAAGTGCTGCGAAACAGGTCCCAGGTACGAATTGTGGACACCCGATTCTCGAGCCATGTCCTTGCTGCTTCTTCCAGATAAAAGTATACGTGGCGCAGCTTGTCCTCGGAGTTCCAGTTGTTGTACGTTGAGACCCTCTCGAACGTCTCTAGCCAGGTTTCAGGGTCTTCACACGGCGAACCACGGAATGTCGGTGGCTCCCTGGGCGGCTGCATCACGATCGCTGCAGGGGGGCACTTCGGCCGTCATCGTGCCTTTTGTCTTCGTCTCCGTGGCTTTTGGCTTGGCAGGCAGGGGTCCGTATTGTGGTGCCAGTCCTTGCAGTCTCCGGCTAGCTCGACTTTCCTGGATGGTGTCGGTTTCTTCTTGGCGACTTGGGCTGGGTTCACGGCTTGACGGGGGCGTACGGTACATGAACGAAACAGCACCTCCACCAGATGTCACGTGGTTGTGACGTCGACGAAGGCAGCAGGCGACGTGTCCAAAATGAAACTGTTTATTAGGCCGAACTTGTGGCCGGTAAACAGAAAGTAGGATTACAGCAATACACGCTGGCACTGATAGCGGCGAACAGAGCGTCGGCCGGCGATCAACTCAACATCGTTGGAGCGCGCCGGCTTTTATGCATCACGCGTCGAACATTCTAGCCTTATCACTTGTCATCGCGCAAGCTCAGGAATAATCTGGAGTGGTCGCGTCTTGCGCGCAATCTTAACAAAACGATCTACAATAATCGCGAAGGTTCTAGAACAATAAGGCGCGGTTTGAGCTGAGCTTTGCTGACGGTCTTTGTGGGCGAAAACCGAATACAAGAAAAGTGTCAGTAAGAATAGCGCGTGGCAATATATACACAGGGTGTCCCATTTATCACGCAGCATGATTTTAAAAAAGCGGGACGGCGTTACGCGAAGCAGGCCTTGTGCATATTATTCCCAGTATACTGTATTAGCCGCTACTATTTTTTCGTTAATGTGAATTATTAATTAGTCATAATTAAATTCGTAACTCCAAAAATACTCACCTAATTATCAAAATGTCAATGAGGCAAATATGGGCATGTTGAAATGACATCTATCTGTGCTACTTTCAACAACGTACTAATTGCGTGCTAATTTTTTCCTTTCGGATTCGATTGTTGCTTCATGCATGGCCTCCGAGATTGTGTGCCGGCGCGCGATCAGCAGAGGTGCACGAGTGCAGAAGAGGTGAGTGCGAGCACAATTGTATCGCGGTCGATCATCATACACGTCCCGTTTGTGCTTGGGCACAGGAGGTGACCAGATCTCGGGTTGCCGCGAACGCATTCTGCGGTTCGACGGTTCGCGAGGCCGTGTTCGGGCGGTCGGAAGCGGTAAGAGCTGGCGTAGAATATCATTGTTGTTTGTAAGCTACGAACTAGTGTGCACATTTGCTTCCATCCATTACGCGCGGTTTGTTTTACGTCTTTGAATCAATTTGGAGTGCATCACTCGGCCGCCGCGGTGATTAAGATGCTAACATGTTGCGCCGCCGAGAACAGTGTGCCAAACGGTCACATTCGCGGTGATGACGAAAGAACAATCGCGAAATATACCTCGAAGCTTATTAGAGCATTCTACGTGTTCCAAACCATATCTCAAAGCATCGCGTCGACTGAAAAGCGTAGCCAGTCGGTTTGACTCCCTCCACCCCACTCTCCGAAGTTTGTGAGGCATAGCGTGCCGCTGTTGAAACGTCTCTCGAAAAAAAAAATAATAATACACGTTAACATTGCTATGCTACTTCCATTATAATGCACTTTCGCCACAGTAATGCCTACGAATCACTGTTAGTAGCTCTGGGTAGCTGTACTGTTGTCGTTAGTGGGGACCAGATTGCAATATAGCCTTTTTTAACGTATGCTTACATTTGGTTCCCCCCAGGTCAGCCTGCAGGCATGTGCACAGTCTGGGGACTTCCGCCGCTTTCAGTGCATCGGGCCGTCGCCTGCTCTGCCAAGGCATCAACAGATTGCAGGTGAACTTTCACAGCTTGCCCTCCGTACTTCTTATTGGACTCCGTGTGTCAACCAAGAATCTTTTTACCATAACAGGTGTTAGTGAGCCCTGCTCCAGCTGCTGCTAGTGTGGCTGAAGAGGATGTGGTCCACGATTCAGTGCCCCAGTTTGTAAGCTTGGCTGATGTTTTTGATTAAATGCAAATGGCACTACTTGTTCACAGATGATGCTCATGCATGCAGGAATATGTTTGGGAAGACATGACATCTGTGGGCGTAAAGACAAAAAGTTACACAAAAAAGAACTGTGGCAAACAGTTGAAGGTGAGCTAATTGTTTGCATAACAGTCGGAATATACAGGTGTCCCTATTGCAGTTATGGTGAAACGTAGCAAAAAAGTTATGTTGGAAGAATGTACAACATCTTGAGATGTTTTCCTGTTTTGTTGTTTGCTTTAAAAGCAAAACTGAAATTGTGCCATAGGTAAATAAACTGTACAAAAAAACTATTTAAATTTAAACTCTGTATTTAACTCTGTATAGCCATCATACACAAATGCACATTTTTGCACCAGTGTTACACCTGCTTGCTGTATATTTTGCATACTGCAGCAACAAGGCAGGACACAGGAGACAAGAAGACGGGACAGGCACTTTCCCGTCTTCTTGTCTCGTGTCCGATCTTTTTGCGCTCCGCTTTTATTTTCAGACAATGCACCAACTCGCCCAGCAATACATTCTATTCAGCAACGAGGGTTTCGAAGGAGATTGTTGGTCATCGTGTAAAGCCAGGCAAACGGTTGTGTAGCCCTGAAAAGGGCTGTTTGGTTTCTTCTCGTGCAGAGGTAGTTAGAGGTGTGAGATGCGTTTGATGAGATGAGTGAAAATGAATTCCGGCTTCACTTTGGTCTGTCCAAACGAAGTGTACTGATTGTGCGGTGAACTAGGCACCATTCATGGATGCCAATGGATTTTCAACAGATAAATTCTCGCGCATTCTGAAACGTTTCACGAAGACATGGTAGCGAGAAATTCAAACATGATAATGGCAACACATTTCTTTGCTTCCAGCTCTTGACACAGCTGTAAGGTGTGGGCAACCAGCAGGCCGAGGCACTGGAGTTATTAGCCGCAAACACCGGGCAGAGCAAGGCACTCTAACAGCTGATGAGGCCAGGCATTGGAAAGCCGCCGACCACCAGGTTCAACTTTTCGGTGACATGGTCCACGAGCTGCAAGGCGTTGGTACCCTCGCCCGGGCTCTCACTGCAGTGCTGCAGCGGGATGCACCTGCACAGTGATTTGTAAATAGGTGTACATATATGTAGATTCATTTGTAAACATCCCCAGCTGTGATATGGTGGGTTTTTTTTAGTCGTGCCCGGCATTTTTTTCTGGAAATCTTTTTCTGCATAGCAGAAGCACTGATGAGCTGTTTCATTGTACATAGCACAGTGTAGTTCCAATGGTAAATTTGTTCCTGCAGTGTCATTGTCTTTTTAATATCAGCATGCGAGGTGATGCATTCGGCAGTTTTGTAGTATACGATGTGCATAGTGCATTGTATTTTTATTTTGTTTTTTTAGTGTATACGTGTACACTAGTGTAGCGCAATGTATGTTTTCTATTGATTTTTCTATATCCTAGAAAAAAAGCAAGGCAGTTGCTGAATAGGCTAGGATGCACAACAATTTTGAAATATTGTAAAACCAAAAAATTGCTTTTTAATGAACATGTGTTCTATTGCTTAGAAGTTTGTACCCAACATGACTGGGTACAAACAAATAAATATTAGAGGAAAGCATTTCAGCAACCAACAACTTGCAGTTTTTTTAGTGAGTTCGATTAATACCAGTTTGAATTTGCGTTGTTTTCATGCACTGCAATGGCTTTCGTATTGCGAAGTGTGTGTGTTGATGCAGAGGAGCAGCAGGCGCTTTCTAACGTTTCCATAGAGATATTTTAAATAGAGGACACTTTTTGTTCTTTTACATTGCATTAAAGGAATATTTATTTAGATTTTTATGTGCATTGTTCGCGATACTTGTAATAAAATCTCATTTCCTAGACCACTCACATCGTTCGCCTTATGTTTTTTAAATGCATTTCTTAGCGAACTTCGGCGACTTTGAGCGTATCTATCTAGCTATCTTTCTAGCCGCCTACGACTTTGTGCTCTCCTGGCCGTATCGTTAATGAGATTTATACCAAATTTTGGTATGACATAAGATGACTATATGACGAACATAAATGGCTGGTCATATCATGAAAATCATGACTAACTTGTCATGAAAAGTATGATTTACATGCCACGCTCATGGCGCGCTCGCGGCCGTTTTCTGCTGCCACGTTATACTTGATATACTTGCCACGTTATGCCACGTTAGCTTGATATACACCAAATTTGGTATTGAGTGACATGACTGCATGACGAACATAAATGACCAGTGGTAATATGGAAATCATGACTAGTCATGTGCGACATGACTTGCATGCCCGCTCATGGCGCGCTCGCGGCCGTTTCGTTAGCTTGATATACACCAAATTTGGTATTGAGTGACATGACTGTATAACGAACATACGTGGCGGGTGGTAATATGAAAATCTTGGCATGCATGTCATCTACAACGCCATTTACATGCCACGCTCATGTGCGCTTGCGTCCAGTTCGCTAGCTTGATATACACCAAAATTGGTATTGCGAGACGTGACTATACGACGAACATAAATGACAGGTCCTAACATGTCAAACATGACGTGCAAATTATGTAAAGCATGATTTGCTCCTTCCTGGCTGCTTCGCATTACGTCGATTCCCACAGCGTAGGATCTGCCGGCTTTTTTAAAAGCTCGATTCTCCTTGCGCTAAAACTAGCCTATGTTGCTGTCCTGATTCAAACAGCCTCTTCAGGTTACCACTTTGGCTGTGAATGGCACCGTGAGCCATTGACAGTTGAGCTGTCTCTTGTGCTTTGTGTGAAGCACGATATTTTACAAGATGGCCAAGCTATTTCGTCAGGATGGCATTGTGTGACAAGGGGGGCCATTCGTTGTAAGAAGAATCTTTTTTCACTGATATGTGCAGCAAACGTTGGAAGTGTCGTAAAAAATGTGAGCTTTTTTTTTCATGCCAATAATAAACACAATAAACAAAGAGAAATGCGCACCGCACAGTGCTGCCAATGCCTTTGCAGGCGGCAATGTACCTAATGCAGGTGCTCGGCATGCGGGCCCCATGGTCCTTGAAATTGGTTCACCACGCGGTTGCACTGCTGCTGGACGCTCAGGTACACCAGTAGTGGTGGTAGCTCAGCCGCTGCTGGTGGCGCCGCAGTGTCGTCGGTGTTGTCATCACCCCCTTCGAGAGCAGGCTCATGTGCCGCCAACGCAATGTTGTGCAGAGCTGCGTATGCAACTGTGCACAACATTGCGTTGTGAAGATGGTGGCTTCTCAATCGGGGGTGTAGAGCAGGGTCCGGTAATGCTGCAAGCAGCAGAACCTGCTCTTTAGGACCCCGATGCAACTCTCCACAACACTGTGCATGGCGGTGTGGGCCTTGTAGCGGCTCCGAGGGGTGCCACAAGCTGGTCGTCGTCCGGGCGCTGGTATCAACAACCACGGTTCGAACGGATAGCCGGAGTCTCCTGCACAAGGGTAGTGTGACAGCTGTAGTGATATTGTCATGTGAACGTAATGTTCGCGAGGGCAGCAATTGCGTGTTGAAGACTAAACTTTTTATTTGGACAAACTTGTGCCCGGAAAATGAAAATACTAGGTTCGAGCGATTCCGCTGTAAACTGATATCGGCGTGAACAGTCGTCGGCCGTCAAGTAATCTGACCATTGGTGGAATGCATCGTCTTTTACAAAGCAGTCATCGCACCTTCCAGCGTTATCGTTGGTGCTCGCGTAAGCTCTCATATGAACTTGACTGTTCGCGCCCTGCATGTGATCATAACAGAATGATCTAAACAAATATCACGAAGAAGTTTTCCAAACAGAGCGGCACGGTCTGTGCCAAGCATTGACAACAGTTTGTGTGGCTGAAATACAATACATCAAAATAAGGCAATAAACGTGTGGAAATATTATTTTGAATGTGGCAAATGCCGCGACCACTTACCAAGCAAGTATTCAAGCCGCAGTTCTGAATCCAGGTGCAAGAAGAGAGCTCATCTGTCACACCTACGAGTCGTGACATGACCAGTGGAAACATGGATTGACGTCCAGAATCCAGAAGTCGGCATCACTTATCTGCAGAATTGAATTCAGCCAAAATTGTATCCATAAAATACCTTGCAAAACACTTTATGTTGATGCAACCACATCTGTCTGCGGCGACTATTCAAATATGGCTATCAACAAAGCGTCGACAAGGTAGAACTTGCACCATCAGTTCTAACAAGTGGACTTGGCTTCGTCAAGGCAGTGTCATAAGGAGTCTGCATGCTTACTGTTTGGACAACCCAGCTTCCGGCCACAGAAGGCATCTAACCAAATTATTGCTGTATGTTCAAGCCAATGTATCACGAACTACATGCAGCATGACAGACTCGTGAATGAAATAGAGTAATGAAACAAAACATATTTAATACACTTGTATAGATCCATGTAATGCCCATCACGACAATGAACAATGAGGACGCAGCACAGGACCGCGAATTTACTACGGCACATGCTGGCAGCGTTACTCTCACCAAATCCACATCGTGAATCAAGCTTTACGGTCCACTTGGCGATCGAGCAACGGTAACTTCAAGCACAACGGACGCCTCTGAACCACAGCGTACTCCGCATCGCATGATTTCATCGCTTATCCTAAGCGAAGTGCCCTGAAACGAACCCATTCCCGTTCTGGATAGATCGAAAAAAATTGGCGGACCCTTAAGCTTCGCCTTTAAGAGTTGAACGCAATAGCGATATCCCGTCCCTACTGCGTACTTCAATCACTTAGTGCATACTATGTAATGGGTAGTATGGTTTAAACCAGGAGAACAGTGGCGTAGCCAAGGGGGGGGGGGGGGTTGGGGGGGTTCAAAGCCCCCCCGAAATTTTTCAATTTTGCTTGCGTATATATACACGGACACATACAAACGCACGCACGAACACACATAAAGTATAGTTAACCCCCCCCCCCCCCCCCCGAAAAAATTCTGGCTACGCTCCTGCAGGAGAAATTATGCGCGGCAAATGTGGGAAATGTTTTCGAACTTGCTATGCACCCACTACGTGGTGTTAAGGGAATACGCGCAGTAAGGTGTGTGCCGTTTGTAATGGGTGGCTGGCTTTAAACTATGGAATCGTTATGATAGTCACATATTCTGACGCCCGATGGGAATTTACGCTTGTACCACGCAATATTCCTGGGATATTACATGTTATATTGCGACGCCTATATAAAGGACGCTTGCGTTTGCGAAGCATGGAAGTTATTTTCACTGCATTTCCAAGCAGAGGAAGTTATTTTCACGGTATATCCAAGCAGAGGCATGGCTGTGTGGTAGAACACCTGCTTACCACGCAGATGACCCGGGTTCGATCCTCACTAGGACCCGAAAATTTTTATTATTTATTTTATTTGCATCTTTCTCGATTTTTCGGTCACGGACAAGATGATGATTTTTCGCTCACAACCAACGACGCCGACGCAAGACGCCGGAATTTCTGCGAAACGAGCTCTTTAACGCTATCGCGTTAATACCGCGCCCGCTATGTTTTGTCGCAACACACTAAAGCGGAAAATTAAAAAAAATGCAAATGAAACAATTCGCTACGCATAGAATGCATGAATAATACTCACGATCATGGTGTTCAATGCGCAGAAGCCTTTCCGTAACATGTACTTCGTCGTGTGCGCCGGGCTCAGGCCACGGGGCTTTTGGATGGCGATGAGGGTACCATCGACGCACCCGAGCACACCGGGAATCCGCCCGTGCCGCGCCAACGCCGCCTTTGTTCGCTCCTTCGCGTCTGTTGTCTCCGGAAACGCCACCTACCGTTTCTACCCGCCAACGACAGTGATGGCGTGTGCCACCTCCTGGATTCTGTCGCTGACATGGGCGTCGGCAGGGGGGTGCAGAATGGGCACTTGCCCCCCCTCAAGCCTCACCAGCACTTGCCCTCACCCAAGCTAGACCAGTTCTCTCCCGCTCACCCAGCCGCGATGCAATTCTGGTTTGCACCCCCCAAGAGAAAATCCTGCCGACGACCATGGTCGCTGACGGACGACTGCGACAGGCCGATGAATTCGTCGCTGCCGACAGTACGCTGGAAGCATCCGCTAACAAAAAAATCTCAGCGCGCACAACACTTTCTGCTCTGTTGAAGTACCGCTGGCGCCCGATGATGGGGTCGAGTTCGCCGCACAACCAACGCACCGTTCGTCTCGAGAAACGAAAGCGACTCCGGAATTCATCCTCGCTCACCTCTTCAAACGCATTTCGCACCTCCAACCACTCTGCCTCTTCAAGTAACGCCAACGCCAACGCAACCACTCTGCCTCTTCAAGTAACGCCAACGCAACAAGTAACGCCAACGCAACCCGTCGCGAGCGCCATTTTCTCAAAATCAGCTGTTGCGGCAGACGCAGCCGCCGCTTGTCCACGCGCGAGAACGCGGCGGAACAACCTCGATCACCGTTCGTTTGTAGCAGACGACATGCTCGTTATGACGCGGTATGACGTCACCAGAAAAGAAAATACAAAGAAAAAGTAAAAAAAAAAGGCCGCGCCTCTCAAAGTCACGTGGTTTCTCCCGCTTCAGCCAATTGCGTGCGCCTCGGAGAACGAACGCGGCAGAACAGAGATCTCTGATCGCCCCCCAGATATCACCAGGAGCGTCGATGTGCTCAGGTTCTACAATGAGGCTGGTCATCTCGTCCTTGTGACGATCCAAAACGATAGTTCGGCCAAAGTTTGGTCGACAACCACATGACTGTGTGTGGAGAGCGAGGAAACCGTCAGGTGGCAGCTTCTTAGGCCGCGTTCACACTTGGCCTCGAAAGAGGCGAAACCGGCAAAAGACACCGGAAATCTGCTCGTTTCGCCGCCGAAGCGGCCGGAAAATCAAGCGGCGAGAAAATCGCTCTCGGACCAATTTTTCCGGCACGCGATAGCGGATCGCCTTTCCGCTTCACGGCTTTGGCTGTGCTAGCTCAAACCACGTGACGTAAACAACCCCGGCCACAAGTTCAACATGCCGGCACAGGCGTCGACGGTGGCTCGCATCGGCGCAATTGCAAACTACCCGTGCAGCACGACAAAGCTCACGGCCTCGACAAGGACGTGTTCATCGAGTGCCTGGTTTGGATTACGATCGCCGAGAACGCTGGAATTAGAAGAAGGTGCTGCAGCAGCGAGTCGGCATGCCCCAACGCGTCTCGCGTTTGCACAATCGGTTGAGACCGCCGCCGCCGCTGCAGTGGTGTCCGCTCGGGTTGTTTCTGCTGGTGTATCTCCCGTAGAGCACTGCACGGGCCGGCTTTTTCCTGCCCGGGCCCGGCCCGGCCCGAAAGCGGCATGCTCAGGCCCGCCCGAGCCCGGCCCGGTGTTTTGAAATACGGCCAGTACCCGGCCCGGGCCCGAAAGGTTTGGGCCCGGCCCGACCCGGCCCGGCCCGGCCCATTTCAAAAAATTATTTTTTGAGCATAAACGAGGCGCTGTCCAATCTTCGCTTATAGTGAAGATACCAGCCACGCACAAGATAGTTCCTGGACAGTGTTGTGAGAACTTATGACAATGTCACGATTTTCACTGGTACTGTGTTTACCATCGGTTAATTACGCCCGTAACACTTTTGCGAAAGAATTGCAGGGGGGATATATGAGGAGGCACAGCTGGCTGTCCATGCACGCAGCGCTAACCACGCAATGTTATTATTGCATTTCAAAGAACGACTACAACGTACAGCGCCCACATTAAGTGGAAAAACAGCGGACATTTATAGTCGAGCTTACATTAATTGCTGACAAGCTGGGACTATTGAGTAAATAGAGCAGAACATATCCTGCAAACTTGGTTTATTGCGCAATGCAACGAGAGAGAGAAAAAACGTGCTCTAACTACTCCTGGGAGGGTTCGCCAGACTGGGTCGCTTGTTCCGACTAAAGGAGGAAGAAAGTACACCTTTCTTGCATAACTTGTCACTCTCCTTAAACTCGACGTGTTCGAAAACAAATCGTGACGCAGGGGAGTCCAATAGTAAGGCCATATTACGGTTACCTAAAAATCTGTAGCAGGGCCAATTGAATATTTTTCTTAATTTCCTTACATAAAATTAAAACGAATAAATCCATCAGTCAATGAAACGAACTTTTATTTCTCCCAAATATATATAAGAGGATGGTGGAGAAAGAGCCGCATAAACTATAGCTTAACAAACCTGAAACGTGCAGCTCGCGAGCAAGTCGCACTTACAAGAACACATACGAATGCCTAGGTGCGTGTGCGTGTAGGCGCGGGATGCCTTCTAGCGCGGCCTTAGTAGAATATTCTTGATCTTTAACGAAGATACCCCGATTCCCCCTCAGACACCCGTAGGGTCCCGTACTTTGACTAACTCGATATAACGAAACAAATTTCGAGATCCATCCCGACTTAACAATCCTTTTTTTTTTTTTGAAAATGAGATAGAGAATTGATCATTCTTTGTCTATTTTTAGATAACGCCCCAAAAGTTATTGATTGCGAGCAAACGGCAACATCGCGGAACACCTCTGTCCAATTTAAACTGCGTGGCCATTGCTAACAAAACGCAAGTAAGCCAAGATCACCGACTTCTTTGGTGGGAAATAAATATGTTGTCACCTGTGGCCCTTATTGTTGAGGTAACAGAGAGAGAAGCAACTTTATTGAGAGAAACAATTTTATTTTAAGCTAACAATTTTTGTTGCTTCATACACCCTGGAGGTGGCGGTCGTTTCCTAAGGCCGCTATTTCATTTTTCGCGCTTTTACGCTACGCAAATATGATGCCATGGTAGCTTTCCGGATGCCGCTACACCATATAATCGAATGTACCGAATTAAGGAACCGCGAAATGCCGTCTTCGGTTTAACGAAGTTTTCGATTTAACGAAATAATTCGCGGCTCCCCTCAAATTCGTTAAATCGAGTTTTAACTGTATTTGTGTGTTGCAACAGAAAAGTCACTACAAAGCGCAAGATTAATACGAAAGCGCGCGTGGTAACGTACGGCACCTTAGCACTGCGTCTTACAAAAGAGGCGCTCGGTAAGACAGCTGGTAAAGAAAGCAAAAATGCAAAAAGAAAGAAAAAAGTGTGCAAGGCGCGAAACCAATACCCATTCACAGCAATTCAGTCGGACGTATTAAACCGAAATGAGGAAATTAGTGACCTGACGAAACACGACGACATTCTGTCTAAAACTTAAAATGAGTGTCCTGGACTTTCCTTTCGCACTGTACATCTGTGATAGTAAAGCTTTGTGACTGTAGTAGAGCGAAGAAAGCTTAAAAACTGCTAACTTACCTCAGAGTCAATTCCAGTTATGTCATCGACTGATGAAGTAGCCCTAGCAACTCATGCGGCTATGAAATCAAGCCCAGTTGAAGAGTCGGTGGTGCCGATGAACAGTGTAATCGACGTCAATAACGCTCGGTGACGCTGAGGTTTTCTTAATGTAACGAGCAGTTCATTTACAGAATTGCAGAACTACACTCGGCACCGTGACTCTGGTTATCCACTTAGCCCCTTTTCAAATGTCGAGCCCAAGAGAGAGTGAGTTGATATTTCTGCAGGAATCACGTGACTCTCGTGAAGCGTGCGTCGATTGGCTTCCGTGATGAAGACGCTGCCGTGTGCGCCGTACAGTCGTCAGCAAGCTTAACACGAACGCTCAGCGGGGTGTCCTAAAACAGTTTGATTGACGCTAGCGCCGCGTAGCTTTGGGTTCTGTTGCCGAGATACGTTACCCATACATGCCGACATACCATCCAAGCATACCGAGGTATTATCTCGGCAACAGCGCCAAGCGCTTCGCGGCTGGCATCAGTCAAAGTAGTCCAGGTCACGCGTCGGAGCGTTCGTGTTAAGCTTGCTGACGACTGTACATATCACGCGTTCGGCGTTCGGCGCCGCTGCGGCGCCGTGGCTCGCCAACGGAGACGGGCGCCGTGGTGGCGCGGCGCCTACGCCTCCTCTCTCTGTCTATCATCGGTCTTTTAAAATTCGTTGCGTTGTTTGCGTGTCTCGTAGTTTTGTGTTCGACCGAACATGCGTATCTTCGTAGTCGCGTTGACCAGTCTACAGAGTCACGAAGGCGGAAGCAGGTGCGGCGGGCATGCGAGCGTAGCTGCATACTCGAAATGTTTCCCATGATACCGATGGGCACATCTTATATGCACTAATCTGGGCAGTGCACCGTTGCTTCACTCTTGCCGCAGTGCTGCTCAGCTATACCATTTCTTTTGATACACGGTACCCAAGTACGTGTTTGACTCAATATAATGGCGGGAACATATATGAGACAATATCCAGAAATTATATGTAACAATATAGAAATTATATGTATACCGACGGAGGCAGAACGTCTTGTATTTGCAGCGTCTCAGATAGCCTGAATAGGTTCGGGACGCTAAAAAACAACAAAGCCAAACAGCATTACGCGCCATTGCTGACAGTGTATGAGAGTCGGGCCTGATACGGGCCTGACCCAGGCCCGGGCCCGGCCCGGGCCGAAGCTCATGGGCCCGAGCCCGGCCCGGGCCCGATCTAACAATTACTTACCCGGCCCGACCCGGCCCGCGGGCCGGGCCGGGCCCGGGCTTTCGGGCCGGCCCGGGCCCGTGCAGTGCCCTAATCTTCCGAAACAAGGTTTGAAAAGGTGCAAACTGTTTTTTTTTTCAGTGCCTTGCATGCATAACTAGAATTCGGTACGAAATTTAATGCTCAGGAAACGGGCAAAATGGAATGCGCGTTTCCATTTTGCCCGTTCCTGAGCATTAAATTTCCAAGGCGGCGGCGGCGGTGGCATGTACGAGGGGCAGAACGAATGTGAACGTTTCCGACGCGCGCGGACGTGGTTTTCCGGCCGCTTTGGCGTTTTCGCTTCTCAAGTGTGAATGTGCCCTTAGTCTTGTTTTCGTGCTCTCGTAGCCGCACGTTTACACATAGGCTTGTCTGTCTAACATAGTATTTCCCACAGGACAGCGGGATAGGGTAGATGACGAATGCCTTGCAATCTATGAATTTGTGTTTATGTTTGATGCCACACTCTGCTTTTAGATGTGAAGCATCTTGTGTGTGTGACATCATGTGTGTGACATCCTTTACTGCGCATGCGCAAACCCTTTAAAAAAAAGAAATAAAAACCTCCTTTCCTCCTCTCTCTCCTCTAGGCATCCCTCCCCACGGCGTACACACTCCCACTGCGCATGCGCGTCCCCCCCCTATCTCTCCTCTCCTACGCTTACACCTCTCTCCTTAGGCATCCCTGCCTGCGGCGTCCACACTCCCACTGCGCATGCGCGTCCCCTCCTCTCTCTCCTCTCCCACGCTCCCCCTCTCTCGCCTCGCGACGCCGACGCAGGCAGCGTCTGCTAGCGAGTTTCTTGGTTGAAAAAACCGACTGCTCGCGCTGCACAACCGGTCACTGGCCACTCCGTATATATGGCAATGGATTTCGACCTGCAATGTGGTGCCGGTGGGAGATTTCTCCTGTGCGTTGTTGAACAATAAAAATTCGCAACGTGCGCGTCAACTAAAAGCGGACTGCGGGTCTCTGTGTCCAGTCGGAGTCATCTGTCTCTCATTGCCCATTAGCAGCGATTGACATGTTCCAGTAGGAAACACCGCTCCATCACTGCGTGCTTTGCGCCTCCCCAGTTTTCTCTCCTGCGCAACGCTGCGATGAGCGCCAGCGTCAACGCCCCGCCAGTGTAAGCGTTAGCGCCCGCTGCTTCACGTCTACACATGGTTCCCTTTAGTGGGAGATGGTGTAATTTTTTCTATTCTAGAAGGGTTCGTTTTCGAACAGAGGCTCCCTAACTTGTTGGGCACAGAGAAAACCACCCTTATATTTTCCCGTAGGGCCAATTTCTTGATGTTATGAGACAGTTTATGAATGTATGGAATTACGGCTGTGTACCTGTACTCAGCAATAGCGAGCTATCGTGTGTCAGGATCCCTCGATCATGCACGAAGTTTCTTAAGATCATTTTCTACTACAGAAAGCAATACATGATCAGGATAACCGGCTTCTTTCAGGCGTGATATCTGTTGCGTGAAACTATGACCCTTGAGGTGTGTGCAAGACTTCTTTATAGCGTTACCGAGGCACATAGCAGTAATGCCTTTCTTGGTCAGTTTTGAGTGGTTAGGACGAAAGGGCAGTAGTCCCTTGTTGCCGCGAGGTGCGTAACACCAGCATAGCTGGTTGTCCGAACAGGTTAGCATAAGGTCCAGAAATTTAATGCGCCCGTCAACTCGCCATTCTACCGTGACTTCCAGTGGGTTAAGACTAGCACGACACTCATTCAGCACTTCGGTACTCCCTTCCAGAAAACACTCAGATTGGCGACCAGGTCACCGAACTGCTCCAGACGACCCAGTTGCGCCAACTACGGGAGCGTGTCGGCAGTGACCGCAGGAAGGTGACGTGCAGTGCCAGCGTTCCTGAGCGCCTCCATCTTCCAGACGACGTTGTTCAAGTCTTAGGACTGGGTCCGAAGTTCGCCGTCGAGAAGACGATGACAAAGCCGGAGCTCCTGTCCGTGGTCGGCAGGGTATCGCAGAAAGCTACTGACGGTGAAGAAGCAGGACTGACATCCTTGGGTAAAGAACGCCCGATCAAGTTATGGTGAATAAAGCTCTTTTGTTCTTTCCTACGCGTATTATGGTGGCAACTTATTTCTCCGTTCTCATGATTCCGTTATGAACTTCTCAGGTCCCTAAAATTCAGCAACGTAAAGGGTACGAACGAAGCTTAGACAAGCAAGGCACAGTGATGTAACGACAAAGTTAGACGTTTTTGGAGTTGCTTTTTACTTTTGGGCTAACGCAAGTGTCTTTCGTAATTTTAACGAAAGAAGGCGAATTGTTCGATGGGTTACTTTCTTTCTCAGACACAAATAATGAAACCAACAGTTCATTAAATCAAGCAAAGAAAAGGAAACATTATTTGTTGTTTTAAATGCGAAGCATTTCTTAGCGAACTTCGGCGACTTTGAGCGTATCTATCTAGCTATCTATCTATCTAGCCGCCTACGACTTTGTGCTCTCCTGGCCGTATCGTTAATGGGATTTATACCAAATTTGGTATTGCTTAACATGACTGTATGACGAACATAAATGGCTGGTCATATCATGAAAATGATGACTAACTTGTCATGAAAAATATGATTTACATGCCACTCTCATGGCGCGCTCGCGGCCGTTTCGATAGCTTGATATACACCAAATTTGGGATTGAGTGACGTACGTGGCTGTATGACGAACATAAATGACAAGCGGTAACATGGAAATCATGACTTGTCATGTGCGACAAGACTTGCATGCCACGCTCATGGCGTGCTCGCGGCCGTTTCGTTAGCTTGATATACACTAAACTTGGTATTGAGTGACGTGACTGTATGACGAACATAAATGAGAAATGGTAATATGGAAATCATGACTTGTCATGTGCGACATGACTTGCATGCCACGCTCATGGCGCGCTCGCGGCCGTTTCGTTTGCTTGATATACACCAAACTTGGTATTGAGTGACGTGACTGTATGACGAACATAACTGACAAGTGGTAATATGGAAATCATGACTTGTCATGTGCGACATGACTTGCATGCCACGCTCATGGCGTGCTCGCGGCCGTTTCGTTAGCTTGATATACACCTAACTTGGTATTGAGTGACGTGACTGTATGACGAACATAAATGACAAGTGGTAATATGAAAATCATGACGTCATGCGCGACATGACTTGCATGCCACGCTCATTGCGCGCTCGCGGGCGTTTCCTTAGCTTGATATACACCAAACTTGGTATCGAGTGACGTGACTGTATGACGAGCATAAATGACAAATGGTAATATGGAAATCATGACTTGTCATGTGCGACATGACTTGCATGACACGCTCAGGCGCGCTCGCGGCCGTTTCGTTAGCTTGATAGACACCAAATTTGGTATTGAGTGACATGACTCTATAACGAACATAAGTGGCAGGTGGAAACATGAAAATCTTGGCATGCATGTCATCTACAGCGTCATTTATATGCCACGCTCATGGTGCGCTTGCGTCCAGTTCGCTAGCTTGATATATACCAAAATTGGTATTGCGTGACATGACTGTATGACGAACATAAATGACAGGTCCTAACATGTAAAACATGACATGCAAATTATGTAAAGCATAATTTGCTCCTTCCTGGCTGCTTCGCATTACATCGATTCCCACAGTGCGTGGGATCTGCCGGCTTTTTTTCAACAGCAGTGTAATGATTTGGCCCAAACTTCAAAGAAATAAAAATGATGAAAAATCATTCCTGTCAATAGGATCTGAACGTACTTTAATAGCTAGGGCTTCGTCAGAGAGGCTTAAAAAACTAGCATTCCAGTACACCAAGAATTTCCTTTTTCATCGCAACCGTGTGTTATTGCGATAGTAATTATATGAACACTGCCGATAGGATCTCGCCGTCGGCGTGGCCGTCATGTTCCCTATAAAGTCCACATTGACAACATTCCTCTACGTATCGTATGACCTACCCGCGGGTAAAAGCGCGCGAGCGGTGGGGACGAACATGGCTCAAGCAGAGATCAAGTGTGGCGGCCCATCTCCGTCGATCGCAGGGCGCATGCGATAACATCACCCCGCGTGCGAAAGCACGCCGTAGAATGCTCATTGCTCAAGCAGAGCGGAAACGCCACGCCCGTCTTGAAGGAGCATGAAACGACGGGGAGGCGGGAAGGGGGGGGGGGGGGGTCTTTTGACCAGCGGCTGTGAACTTTTCGACTATTAGGACGCGGTTGCGATCGCTATCTTGACAGGCGTCAGTGAACGGCTCGTGTACCCTTCTATACGTGCTGCGCTCTGAACGCGAAGAGGCTGTGCGAAATCCCTTTTTCTATCTGCAGCTGCGGCTGTGTTCTGTTACGGCGCCATTTTGTAGAGTTACGCGAGACTGGATCTAAAATAGTTAGCTGCTAGATTTACTTCATTTGTTGTTATCGCACTCACTTCATCGCCCTTGTGGTGAAACTGGGAATTTTATTTATCTGCTGTCATATCTATCGTACAACGTGAACAAAAAATTGGCCGCGTATCTGCGTGCTTCGCTGCAAATGTCGTTGAAAGACAATAGTATTCTGCCGGCCGTAGTACTATGTTTTGCCTTGCCTCAGACAGCGCCTCCTCTATGTTGAATCGGCCGCGTCTGAGAAACTTCTTAAAAAGATGAAGCACGGCGACTCAAAAGATGCCGCTAAGTGCCTGGTGGACTGGCAGAGGCCAGCTGTGGTCCCGTACGTGCACAAAGTCACACACAGCCTGAAAAAAGTGGCTAGTCGGTTCAACGTGCCGTTGGTTTTCTCGGCCCCGAAGAAGCTCGCTCAGCTGAGACGACGCACCACCTGTGTGGAGCAAAAGAGGGGCTGCCTAAAGAACCATGAAAAACGTTTTGTGAAGTGTGCCAACAACGCCGTGTACGAGATTCCCCTGTCTTGCGGCAAAGTCTACATCGGCCAGACAGGGCGCTGCCTCAACGACCGACTCAGGGAACACGAAATAAATCTTAATAATAAGCAGAGAAGTCACCTTGTTGACCACTGCTTGGCCTGCCCGCATTCTGACCCGCGATTCCGGTGTGCAAAAATCCTAGGCAGAAGTAGACAAAAACAAAAAACGGCTCGCGAAACGCTAGAAGCTTTTTTCATTAAAAAAAAGCCGGCAGATCGCACGCACTGTGGGAATCGATGTAATGCGAAGCAGCCAGGAAGGAGTAAATTATGCTTTACATAATTTGCATGTAATGTTTTACATGTTAGGACCTGTCATTTATGTTCGTCATACAGTCACGTCACGCAATACCAATTTTGGTATATATCAAGCTGGCGAACTGGACGCAAGCGCACGATGAGCGTGGCATGTAAATGGCGCTGTAGATGACATACATGCAAAGATTTTCATGTTTACACCTGCCACTTATGTTCGTTATACAGTCATGTCACTCAATACCAAATTTGGTGTCTATCAAGCTAACAAAACGGCCGCGAGCGCGCCATGAGCGTGGAATGCAAGTCATGTCGCTAATGACATGTCATGATTTCCATATTACCACTTGTCATTTATGTTCGTCATACAGTCATGTCACTCAATACCAAATCTGGTGTCTATCAAGCTAACGAAACGGCCGCGAGCACGCCATGAGCGTGGCATGCAAGTCATGTCGCACATGACAAGTCATGATTTCCATATTAACACTTGTCAGTTATGTTCGTCATACAGTCACGTCACTCAATACCAAGTCTGGTGTATATCAAGCTAACGAAACGGCCGCGAGCTCGCCATGAGCGTGGCATGCAAGTCATGTCGCACATGACAAGTCATGATTTCCATATTACCACTTGCAAAAAGTGTCCCCCCCGTCCCTCAGCCTTACCACAGGGGGTGGGGTCAGGACCCCCTGACCCTCCCCCTTCGCCGCCATGATTTACGCCCCTGCAGAGAAATCGTGCTGCCCGCGGTCGAAAACATGTTAAGGGACAAGATCGGCAACGTTACCGCAGAAGACTGGAAGAACAATCTTAGGCACGTAATGGACCTTGAAGCAAAGCTCAGACTTGACACGTCTGAAAGCGATTACATTGTAGATTGTAGAGCGCAACTGATCGACGGGACACAAGAAAGGCACACACACAAGAAAGCGCTACACTTCACGATTTTGCGTGTCATCCATTGATTACATTCAGCTCATCGTTATCCAACTCGGTGAAGGATAAACTGGAGAGAGCGACTACAGCTCCGAGCTATCCGGCACTGAGCCACCCCAAGAGGACTAAGGGCTTTTATGAATGAGAAAAGCCCTTATCAGGGTACCAAAATTTTGCTGGTTGGGGTGCATTTCTTCTAAAATCTATTTTCCTCAAGTTTATTTTTCCTTTAATTCGGGGGGGCGTTTTTCGGAGTTTATTATGATTTTTTGGAGGAAAGGTGGAGTTTATCGCAGTTTATTAATCGCTTATCCCCAATTCCCCGAAAATCAGAATTTAATTTTCCATTTTTCTCAGTGCTCCAAAATCTTAGATGTGATGGTATCTAAACACGAGACAATCAGAACACACGGAGCGTAATTTAATTTTTTGGAAGGTTCTAGCGCACAAACACATATACAATTAAGTTAATATACTTGATTACAGCGTACTTTGTTGAAGCTGTGGCTGACGACGTGTTACATTCCTAAAGCTTTTATTAATATACGCAAGCGTATACTTGTAATCGACACAAGAATACTTTACGAGGTTGTGGTCACTGATGGAAGCGCTCTCCTTTCGAGTGATGATTCTGGGTCTCTGAAGAGGGGGTTGTATCAACATGCCAAATGATATTTCGCTGCACTGCTGAACTACTTGCGAGACGAAGAATTAAAAACAGCGCTAAACACGGGACGAGAAGATGACACATACACGGCGTCATCTTCTCGTCCCCTGTTTAGCGCTGCTTTTAATTCTTCGTCTACCATGCAGCACCAACCAGCCCAATCAAGCACATTGTTAAAGACCATGATGATCATGATGGTCCTACGTCCATGAAAGCACATCGTCGCAGGAGGTTGCAAGCACTGTTACATCCGGTCGCCCGTGAAGTTCCGGCGACTCGTCGATGGGGATGAAAATGGAGTGGTCTGTCATAGAAGAGCTTATCGACGATAATGTCTTTCGCATTGACCTCATATAGTTATTTCTGATATAGTTGTTCATGACTTGGCATCGTACGTGCCGTCGGACACTTGATTCGTAAGAGTCGAAGAGCTCCATCGGCTTGATGCCGTAGAATCGCAGCATGACTGATTGCACGGCAAAACTGTTGCAAAGGTGATGTTTATACCAGCCAAACCGGCCGACGTGTCAATGACTGCTTAGAACATGCTATGTTGATAAAAAAAAACAGAAAAGGTCATAATGGTCGTAGTTTATCAGATAAAGACGAATGGTGAAAAATTTTACTGGTGGGTGTTTATCAGATTTTTTTGGATTTATCCGAAAGCAGAGAGCCCTAATTATAACATCGGACACATCGAGGACGAACGCCGTTGTTGTCCTCGGTATTCCAGCCCAAATGCGAGCCGAAAAAAAAAATCACGTCCCATAGAGCTATGCCGCGCTGTGATTGGATAAGGCGACACTGTCACGTAGCCATATCCAATCACACCGCGGCAGAAGCCTGACGCCGCGCCACTGAATCCTCCCCGAAAATTCCTCGCCATTCCGATTTCTGTGGACGAAGTTACACTAATGCATTTATTTGCCTGTATGGACGCTCACGACGCCATGAAAAACCGCCAGGCCTGCGCGGAACGCGCAGCACTGTCATAGCGAAAGCTGCAAAGCGGCCTTTCTAGAGGCTTTTTTTAAACACTCTAGCGACTACTACAAGTACATTTGCATAGTACCCACTACGCCATAAATCATCATAATTTTTGTGCAGTGTGGAAGACAGTGTGGAAGAGTCCGCTGTGTCATTATTGGTCATTCTTCGGAAAAGTGCGGTACCCGGCCGCTTCACACTGGTGACGAAATATGTGCACTTTGTTGATGCTGTGGCTGACGACGATGAAGAATTATGCCTCAGGCTTTTGTAATGGGTTGGAGCATTTGTAATGGGTTAGACCCATTCGCGTCTCGTGGGCGCTGCCATCTTGGCTTCGAAAGAAACAAACAAAAGAAAAGTTACCAACAGCATAAATAAGGCCACGTGACCAAAATATCTATCGCGCGCGTCTTTGACGATAGCGTTTTAGGATAATGAGATTTTAGGAGATATTGGAGGCCTTAGTCATCCACCAAAGGGGTGATCGATGTGTAAGCGTTCCGTCACTCGAATTGTTAGAAAAAGAAATCAGCCATCTGACGCCACGCTCGTGACAGAAAGTCTTGTAACCTTATCGCAGTTTTCACTCTTTCATCTATCTACTTATTCCTCGTTTCGTCGATAAAAATTTCAGTTGGCAGTCAGCGCCCGTCCCTGTGTTACTTTCCTTCGTCTGTGTTTGCGCTGTTTTCCAATTCTTAAGTTATGTACCAACTAGCCCGCCTTTCGCCACTTCTAACATTTGTCGCATTGTGCTGTTCGGCACAGAGAGCTTTCTTGGGCTCCTACCTTCACGCATGTTTGCGAAAAAAATCGTTTCGTGGCGCGAGAAAGTGAGTCACTGCTTGCGTCGCTAGGTTTTCTTTGTGCCGGTACACGTAGTTCGAATTCAGTGCATGCATGTGTGAAATTGTGTGAAGAGTGCAGTTATGCTTAACATCATTATTTGTGGCGTTCGCAGATTTCTTGAAGCTGTTGTTACGAGCGCAATTAGAGAGAATTTGTGAGCCGAGAAAACTGCTTGTTAGCTGAGGCTACGACGTAATATTCTGAATAAACACTCCTGCCTTGGTAAGGCATGCATGGCGCCAAAAATCGCTTTGTTTTAGCTGCGGCATCTACTCGTGACTGTTTCGCGAAAAGGTGATGTGAAGTGCGTCAGTGAAAATTCGTGCTAAGGCGGGCGAGAAGACGTAGCCAATATTTTTTCTTTCCCTATATTTTTTATTTTTTTTTTCAGGTCATGCCGTCGGGAGTCGACTACTACGGCATCCACTGTCGCGCTGCGTCGTGAACTGTATGCGTAACTGTGCGCTTACTGCTGTTTTACTGTTGTGCGGGGCTTTTCATAATGCCGCCTATTTGTTTATTTGCTCTGTAGAACTTATACTCAAGATGTACCTGTATTGCCATGTCTTTCAGTGCAATCAAACCATCTCTTCATACGCGCGTTCATCAAACATTGAGAAAGTGTGCATGTGCTTACCAAGAATGACTTGAAAATAAAAGTTTTCTTGTCTTTCAAGAATTCTTATGTTTTATTTAATATGTCTGCATAAACACACAGTAGCATCGTATGCTTGCCGCTGCGTCGGTACAGCTTACACGAAGCTAATAAATGCATGCAAACGACACAAGAAAAAATGAAATAAAGTATGGCCTTCGAGACGAGCACACGTACAGAATTAGTCTCGGAGGCCGTATACTATATGTTCACGATGAAACTGTTTATTAGGCCGAACTTGTGGCCGGTAAACGGAAAGTCAGATTACAGCAATACGCGCTGGCACTGATAGCGGCGAACAGAGCGTCGGCCGTCGATCAACTGAACCTCGTTGGAACGCGCCGGCTTTTATAACGCACGCGTCGAACATTCTAGCCTTATAACTAGTCGTCGCGCAAGCTCTGGAATAATCTTCAGTGTAAGCGTCTCGCGTGCAATCTTAACAGAACGATCTACTACAAGCGAGAAGCTTCTGGATCAATAAGGCGCGGTCTGCGCCGAGTACTGCTGAATGTATTTGTGGGTGGAAACCGAATACAGTGAAAGAAACGCGCGTGGCAATGCCCCCCTCTGAAAAGGCATCGTCCCGAGAGAGAGAGAGAAATAACATTTATTTATACATCCGGCGTGTAGGAGGAAGTATCCGGCCTCGCAGGGCGCGGATGTTCCCTATCTTAAGATTACGCCTATTAGAGTCCTATAATCTCAGAGCCTAGACCTCGAGGATGTTGTGCTCCGACCAGGCGACAGTTCCGATGCTTAGAACAGAACACATGGTAAAAATACATGCAACAATAAATAGCGACAATAAATCAAGAAAGTTCAATAAGCAACACGCACAAGCAAGAAAGTCCAATGAAAGAAAAAAAGAAGTACAGTCCTCAGGTTCACTACCGCGCGTAAAACGGCTTGAGGCGCACGACATGGACGACTTCAGGTCGCGCACGGCGCCGTTGAGAGTTCGAAATGCCGTCGGGGACAACCTCGTAGTCGAGTGTGCCGAGACGACGAAGCACCCTGTACGGTCCGAAGTATCGTCGCAGAAGTTTTTCACTCAGTCCACACCGTCGTATCGGCGTCCACGCCCAAATGCGGTCGCCGGGCTGGTATTCCACGAACCGTCGTCGAAGGTTGTAGCGGCGGCTGTCAGTCGTCTGCTGATTCTTGATTCGCAGGCGGGCGAGCTGTCGTGCTTCTTCGGCGCGCTGTAGGTAGGCGGTTACGTCGATGTTTTCCTCGTCGGTCACGTTTGGTAACATGGCGTCGAGCGTCGTTGCCGGACTCCGTCCGTAGACCAACTTGTATGGCGTGATCTGCGTCGTTTCTTGCACGGCCGCGTTGTATGCGAAGTTCACTTACGGAAGGATGGCGTCCCACGTCTTGTGTTCGACGTCGACGTACATGGCCAGCATGAAGGCGATGGTCTTATTTAGACGCTCGGTGAGGCCGTTGGTCTGTGGGTGGTAGGCCGTGGTGCAGTGGTGGCTTGTCTCGCTATATCCCAAGATCGCCCGAGTTAGATCAGCCGTAAAGGCCGAACATCTGTCGGTGATAACCTCTGAGGTGCCGTGTCGAAGGACGATGCTCTCAACGAAGAACTTTGCTACCTCGGCGGCACTGCCCTTGAGCAGGGCCCTTGTCTCGGCGTAGCGGGTGTGGTAGTCAGTAGCTACGACGATCCACTTGTTTCCGGAATTCGACGCCGGGAACGGCCCCGGTAAGTCCATGCCGATTTGTTGGAACGGCCGGCGAGGTGGCTCGATGGGCTGCAGAAGTCCGGCTGGCCTAGTCGGTGGTGTCTTCCGTCGCTGACAATCTCGGCAAGTCCTCACGTAGTGGGTGACGTCGGCAGTGAGGCGAGGCCAGTAGTACTTTTCTTGTATCCTTGCCAGCGTACGGGAAAATCCAGGGTGTCCAGCCGTCGGGTCGTCATGCAAAGCATGCAGAACTTCTGGACGTAATGCCGAAGGTACTACGAGGAGAGAGTCGGCCCGAAGTGGCGAGAAGTTTTTCTTTAGAAAAACACCGTTGCTCATGAAAAACGACTCCAGTCCTCGTCTGAATACCTTTGGAGCCACAGTGGCTTTGCCCTCGAGGTATTCCATAAGGCCCTTAAGTTCCGGATCGGCGCGCTGTCGCTCGGCGAAGTCGTCGGAACTTATGGTTCCCAGGAAGCCGTCATCATCCTGGTCGTCCAGCGGCGGTGGGTCGACGGGGGGCACGAGACAGGGAGTCGGCGTCAGAGTGTTTTCTTCCGGACTTGTAAATGACGGTAATGTCGAATTCTTGAAGTCTTAGACTTCATCTTGCGAGGCGACCGGAAGGGTCCTTCAGGTTAGCTAGCCAACACAAGGCGTGGTGATCGCTCACAACTTTGAAGGGCCTGCCGTAGAGGTAGGGGCGAAACTTTGACGTAGCCCAGATGATGGCAAGGTACTCCTTTTCTGTTGTGGAATAGTTGGCTCCCGCCTTGGATAGCGACCGGCTAGCATAACTGATAACCCTTTCCACGCCGGCAGTTCTCTGGACAAGAACGGCGCCAAGTCCTACGCTGCTTGCGTCGGTGTGGATTTCCGTGTCGGCGTGTTCGTCGAAATGCTCAAGTATTGGAGGCGTCTGCAGGCGTCGTTTCAATTCTTGAAATGCTTCGACTTGCGCCGCTCCCCACTTGAATTCTACGTTATTTTTCGTGAGCTGAGTTAGTGGCTCGGCGATGCGTGAAAATTCCTTCACGAAGCGTCTATAATAGGCGCACAAGCCGAGAAATCGGCGAACGGCCTTCTTGTCGGTGGGCGGCGGGAAGGCAGCGATTGCAGCTGTTTTTCGCGGGTCGGGGCAAACTCCAGACTTGCTGATTACGTGACCCAATAATAGAAGTTCCTCATATGCGAAGCGGCACTTTTCTGGCTTCAGGGTGAGTCCAGAGGACTTGATTGCTTGAAGTACAGCTTCAAGGCGCCGGAGATGTTCGTCGAAGTTTGAAGAAAACACAACGACGTCGTCCAAGTACACAAGGCAGGTCTGCCACTTCAAGCCGGCCAGTAAAGTGTCGATAACTCGTTGGAACGTCGCAGGTGCCGAGCAAAGACCGAAGGGCATGACTTTGAACTCGAAGAGGCCGTCTGGTGTGATAAAGGCATTCTCTCGGTCTCTCTCGTCGACCTCGATTTGCCAATAGCCGGTCTTGAGGTCCATCGACGAAAAATACTTCGCGTTGTGGAGTCGGTCCAGGGCGTCGTCGATACGTGGGAGAGGATACACGTCCTTTTTCGTGATTTTGTTCAGGCGGCGATAATCGACGCAGAAACGGAGGGTTCCGTCCTTCTTCTTCACTAAAACCACGGGTGACGCCCACGGACTCTTTGAAGGCTGGATGATGTCGTCGCGTAGCATTTCGTCGACTTGTTGCTTTATGGCCTCGCGTTCCCGCGTTGAAACTCTGTACGGGCTCTGACGTAGTGGCCTGGAACTTTCGTCTGTTATGATGCGGTGTCGTGCGACCGGGGTCTGTCGAACTCTTGACGACGACGAAAAGCAGTCGTTGTATTGCAGGAGCAGGGTTTTGAGCTGTTCTTGTTTATCGGTCGGAAGGCTCGGATTGACGTGGAAATCTGGTTCGGAACCTCGAATTGTCGAAGCAGGTTCGGCAGCCTCGAAGAGGGCGAAAGCATTGCTGGCGGCCACGCATTCGTCGATGTAGGCGACCGTCGTACCAATGTTGAGGTGCCTATATTCGTGGCTGAAGTTTGTCAGCACTACCTTTGCTTTACCATCACGCAGCTCGGCTATACCTCTTGCGACGCAAACTTGACGGTTCAGGAGTAGGTGCTGATCGCCCTCGATGACGCCTTCAAGGTTCGCAGGGTTTTCGGTGCCGACGAAAATAATGACGCTGGAGAGCGGCGGAATGGTCACCTGCTCTTCTATCACATTCAATGCATGGTTCCCTGGCGTCGCGAGGGGTCGGAGCGCCTTGTCTGAGGTTAGTGTTATCGACTCAGACCTTAGGTCGATGACGGCGCCGTGGTCACTTAGGAAGTCCATTCCAAGTATCACATCCCTGGAGCAGTTTTGTAGGATTACAAAGCTCGCAGGATAAGTGCTGTTACTGACGGTGACTCTTGCCGTGCAGACTCCAATCGGCGTTATCAGGTGGCCTCCAGCTGTGCGGATTTCGGGTCCACTCCAAGCGGTCTTTCCTTTCTTCAGCTTGGCGGCGAATGGCCCACTGACGACGGAATAGTCGGCCCCAGTGTCGACGAGAGCGGTCACGCCGTGGCCGTCGATAAGAACGTCGAAGTCGCTAGTTCGTCGTCTCGCGTTGCGGTTAGGTCGCGGCGTCGGGTCACGGCTGCGTCGATTTGTTCCGCCGGTTCCACGTTGCGTAGTGATGTCTCCTTCGGGCGGCGAAGTTTCCAGGCCAGGGCCTGGTTCGTCTTGCGACGGGTTCTTTAGATTTCGTTGGGGCATCGTCGTCGTCGGCGGCGGAGGATCTTCGGTAGTTCGTCGTACAGCAACCGCACCTCCATCGGTTGCTGCCCTTAGTTTTCCGAGTAAGGGCTAGGAGATCGGCCCCGGTTTGGGCCAGCGTACTGCCGGCGGTGCGGTGACATGTAGCGGCCAGGCGATGGCGAGCGGGATGGTCGTCGGGGTGTCCACTGAGCTCCTGCGAGGTAGTAGGCGATGTCGCGTCATAGAGATAGGGAAAGCTGGTAAAGAGCGGACACTCCCATAGAGCCATGCAGCCGAATTAGAGTGCAAGGAGGGCTTCCCCCTCTCCTGAAATGCAATGAGACACCAAGTGGTCGCTTATGATACTTTGCGAGTTTCGGTTCTGGTTCCGTGCGTGTAAAACTTTTTTTAGGACATGGTGCAGCGAGTTTCCGGTTTCGGTTTAAAGCGCGCGCAGTTTAAACGTTCTGACGTGGTGCAGTGCGTGCTAGGGTTCTTCTGTTTTGGTTCTTCTGTCACATTTATCAGTGACAATGCCCCATGACGACAGACGGATATAAAAAGGCACTACAAGTGATCTCACACTCTATGCAGCACACACATGTCAGTGTGTTGACAGGTGGTTGAGGTAACATTTTTAGAACAGATGTAAGTACAAAGTACATATGCAAAAGCTTTGTTTGCACAAGCCAGGAGACATAATTTACATGATCTGATCCACCGAGTTGGTCTCGCAGAAAGTTTACCAGCTCATCATTTCTCCTAATGGCATAACGACACTTTTGGGCATTCTTTTTGGGAGATGAGCTATTGAGTGAGTTGAACACTTTATCCATACGCTAGCAGAAATGGGCTGTAGCCATAGCTGCTGCGGGGAGCTCCTTTGCGTACACCATAGCCATGATTGCCACACTAACAGATGCACTTAGCACCTGTACTGCCATGCTTACTTCCATGTTACAAAAAGGCTTCTGGTAGACGTGCCTCTCGGTCAGCTTAGGCGCGAGTTTAAACCGCAACTCGTGAGTCGACTTATAAAGGGCCTCAATAACTTCATCTCCTATGAACAACTTGTGTGCTTGCAGGTTGTTTCGCGTGGTTTTGATTAGGTGTGACACATCAAAAACAAAGTACGCCCTTTCACCAGCAACCTCAAAATAAGGACGTTGAATTGTAATTCCAAGCATATGAGAAAGGGCAACGTTTGAGGTTCCTTGGTCACAAATTAAACATTTGACTGCGATTCCGGCGTGTCCAAGGTTGTTTATAATTCAGGCAAGCAAATCCTTTGTAACACTTTCTGGCGTATATACGTATCCTATTGTAAATGCGATTGGCTGGACCCACCTCCTAGGAACACCAGCGAGAAGGACAACAATGGCTCTGTCAGCGATATCTGGCGTTCGAGCTTTTCCATCGTCAGCAAAGCCTTGCACAAGATCTTGAGTTACATCATAGGACAAGTTCTTCAAAATCACTTCCCCGAATATGAGTGAACACACCCTGTCACGCTTATCCTATGTCTGCATACAAGCTGACACACACTGAATAACCCCTGGAATCACACCTGGTGACATTCGAATATTTCCTAACCAACGCCTCAGTGAGCGCTGCATAGCCAGACAAAAAATGGGCGCTAGAAAGTGGTATGCTCTTGGGCCCCTGAAGTTTAAGTGCAATGCAAATTTCTTTAGCCATGCCGGAAGCCTTTTCCCCTGACCCCTATTCATAACTCGCACATGTGCACAAAGGAGACTGAAGACCTCTTCGGTCACGAAAGGACGAACGACACCCAAGGCTTTGGCAATTGATGGAGGTAGCTCCCTCTGCTGTTTCCACAACCTTTCAATGGTCTTGCAGCAGGAGGCGACCCTTGACTGCAGGCGTTTGATGGTGCGACGAAATTTCCGCGACGGCGACTTCATTCCTCCGCAGGGAGCTGCAATGGGAAATGCTTAATATCAATATAACAGGAATACAAAGAAGTAGCGCGTGATGAGACGTTACATTTTTAGAACACTACATGAGCCGCTTCGTAAAAAATTACCTGCAAACACACACCTACACAACCCGGTACTGCTGTTACTAGCATTTGCCACAACACGAGCTCACGCTGACGTCACTTATGCGAGATCATTGCTGAGAATTTTTTCTGCAGCTTTTTTTTTTTACGCTTGCGTGGCATCGTCCAATTACCTACTTTTTTATATACTACAACCTGGACACCATCACAATCATCGAAAACTCAATAAATCATACTTTAAAAAACAGTCGTATACAATCCATTTTAAAGCTCTGCACAGCATGTTTTCTTATTGAAATTACTGCACTACAATGAAACACTTCACATCGGGGCTCACCTGTTGTCCTGTGGGATGCGGAAGAAGCTCGTTCCGTGCTTCTTGCAAGTGCGGCCGTTGTTACTTCACCACGCCACACAACAGTAGGGGTTGTACGGCCGACGACTGAACATCTGAAAAGATTATTTAGAGTCATGTAGGTGTCGTAGTTACAGCATACGAAGTTATTTTGGGGTCATTGGCAGAGACCGAATATGCAACTAGAACGACTACCCTGAGTTATGCAAATGCAACGTCGTTCGCAAAAACATCCGTACTAAAATGACCATTTCGGTGAATCATCGACATTTCATCATCGTTTAAAATGCACCGAATTCTGAAAGAGTGGGCATTAACCAGAAGACGTGACCAGTCTTCTAACAAGCAACTCGAGCCACCCATGCCATGCATAGCTTAGGCTTTCTTGCCCTGGCCCTTCCACAAGCGAACTTGCTGCGCAGTTTCCCAGAAGCGTACTTCGAAATATTTTTTAGCAAAATAAGCAAGCCACACACACAATAACCATCACCGAGAACTCTTTTCACTCGTGTGGAGTGCCTCGCTACGCCCACAACGCGTTAACAATGCCGAAACCTTGGGCCTCGGGATCGTACGTTACATGCTTTTCATTTCATTTAACTTTAACCCACTTCGCTTTCAAAAAAGTAGCAACGACTCACAATTGGTATACGTAACTAATCACACAAAGGTCGACCCTTCTCGTTGCCTTCAGCGCGCGTCGCACCTGAACTTTCACGCGTGACTACTAGGCAAGTACCTGCGCTATGCCTGCTACGCGCGCACACTTAAATCGACAAAGGCCTCCGCTGCTAAGCCTACTACGCAGCGCTCAGAGAGAACAGAAACGTGGGTTCTCACCGTGCCGTCGTCCGTTGCTCAGGCTCAGCAGGTGACACGGTCAGCAATGCTCACATTGCCGCGACGGGAAGAAAAAGCAAGCGCCCAAAACCCACTACGCGCAGTCGTTACATTTCAGATACAGCAGCCAGCCAAACCTAAGCCTACCCCAACCCGTCAACGCATCGCGTACGAAAACACACCCTCACGTACCTCCTTCCATATCTGTTCTGACACATTTGTCGATTTTCGTTCCCGCGTTCGCCTGGTGGCGATGCACGTGACAATGTTCTTTTCGCGAATTCTCAGTTCATTGTGCAAGAAAATGTTTTCACACGTACAGTAAACAAACAAAAAAAATGGAAAAAAGCTACACATTTGCGTTACACAACTCTCTTTTTTTGTTTTCTTTCGCGCTACTTGCGCCACCTTAACGTCACTTATGACAGCTTGCGTTCTTCGGGATCACGGTCCCTATGATTTGACGCGAAAATCTCGAAGGCTGTTTGGACGAGGAGGTGGCGGGGAGAGCTCGATCCTCTTATCGCTGAGTGTCCGCTCTTGGTAAATTTCCCTTTCTCTATGGTCGCGTGGTCTTTCACCACGCTGTGGACGCGGCGCGTCGATGGCGAAACCACGCAGTCCCATCTGGCGGTACTGGCAGCGGCGGTAGGTGTGGCCAGCTTCTCCGCAGTGATAGCACAGTGGGCGATAAGGTCCCTCTATTTTTCAAAGGTAGCGCAAACCATTGTCCAAAAAGGAAAGGGAGAATGTCCTCCCCGCCCTCTGAGTCTCTCCTCTCTTCTTCGCCCTTTTGTGCTCCCCTATTGGACCAGGCCCGACACGTGACCAGTTCTCCCCCGATGACCGCTCTGCCTCTTGCTCTGGCGCCTGAACACGACGCCATTATCGGGCGTAGAAACACCGCCGCACGTGTGCGCTGTACGTGAGCGCAGGCTTCTTATAGCTTTTTGCAGTTTGAAAGACGCCATCGGCTGCAGCCAGATGCCAACTTGTTGCGCTGTTGGATGCTCGAACAGCATTGCCAAGGGTGACAAGCTTTTTGCTGTTCCTCGTGGAAAAGAAAACGTCAAACGGCGAGTGATATGGCTCCATCGTATCGGGGGGAAAGTACTTCGATTGCCAGGACGGGAGGCTAAGCTGAGGCTCGATACTGATGCCTCATTTAGACAAAAAAAAAGCGGTGTGACATTATCGGCCACGCTTTCTCGCACACAATATTTACAGCGAAATCCTTAGTGTTCGCAATTTACTAATTCTTTTGCGAAAATTTTACTGCAACGTTTGAGAAAAATATTTTTGCAAGATCTCTCTTTTCTCGCTCAGCCCGTAGATTTTACAAAATTTATTTGCCAAAAGTCGTTAAAAACTTACTCTGAGAAAGTCGGAGCTGTTTTTTTAGCGCTCATAAATAGAGGGTGATGATGAGATGTGTACGATAAAGAAAGAGACATGGCAAGTAAGTAGCGTCGATTGATGAGCGTAATTTACTTAGCAATATGCTGCAAAGCTGCCCGTAGGCAAACTATAATTTTAAACGCATGTTTGTTCTCTAACCCTCTAATTTTTTCTCCTGAACTACATGTTTATTTGAAGCGGGTGTAAGTTTATATTCGTTGTGTCGGTTTGTATAATTTTTAAATTTTATCCACATTTCTCAGTGTTTCTGATTCAGTGTTACTGATATTCTGTGTTCAATAATAATTATTATAAGACAGTTGCTGCATGTTTCTCTTTGATGCGCTTTATTATTTTGTTGTGGTTTTGACCAAACTTTTTAAGTACACATTTGACTTGTAAATAAATAGGCACCTATCCAGTGCAAGGACACCATCCTGTTTTTGTCGCCGTTCACATTTTTGTTTCCGCAAGAAGCAAAATGGTTTGCAGCGCACTTCGGCCGTAATTCGTTAGGCAAATTGCAGAGGGTGCATTGGAGGATGTTTGTATATTTCAGAAACACTTCACGGACGATCAGTTCGAGCCAGTCATCCTTGCGAGAAATGGCTGCAAGAAGCTAAAGCCTAATGCGCTGGGGATATTTAGCAAATAAGTGCCTCCGCCGTGTTATGTGTTCATAATTTGATGTAGCGTCTGATTTTCCAAAATGCGTCTTGTGAAGAAACACCACGGTATCCGAAAAGAAAAACGGCAGCTGTAAAGCCTAGGATTGCGTTTAACATGTTCTGCCTCTTGTTCACCTGGTGCGAACGACGCATCCTACATTTATGAAGTCAGATACAATGCACAAATGCTAGGTTTTCACCTTGTCAAAACAGGTCCCAAGTCCAGAAAGCTGTTATCGCGTAAGGTGCCGCAATGGGATTTCTTATATATGCCGGCACCAGTGTGCGATTTGTTGCTTACAAAACGCGAAATGATAGCTAATGTACAAACTATTTTTACTGCACATCTTACGTACGAACAGCTGTGCGAATCTGCGCCCAGAATCGTCGCATTTCCAAGCAAGTACAAGCAAGCGCTTCGACGCACCGCATGCGGGCCGGGCGCGTCTTGCGAGTCTCGCCCAATAATGGCGGCCGGGAGTGACGGGCGAGGAGGAAACGGCGCTGAGAGGAGGAGTTTGCGCTACCTTTGAAAAATAGATGGACCTTAGTGGGCGATGGTCAGGGGCGCGCCAAACGTCGGTCTTTCTCGGAGCGTTGCGCTGGCCGGCGGGTAAACGGTATGGCGTCGGTGGTGGTGGGGGCGGCGTCTGGCGGCGGAACTGCGGTGGTGCGAAGCCTTCACGTGGGCGCGGTGGTGGAACGTTACGACGCGCTGCAGCAGCGTAGCTCATAGCCTGCGGTTGCTGCTCTGCTAGCTGAGGAACGCCCAGGGATTGCTGGATCTCCTGGCGCACGACGTCAGCGAGAGAATCCACTTGAGGTTGGGAGGATGGCAACAGCTTACGCAGCTCTTCCCTGACTATTGCCCTGATGGTCTCGCGCAGGTCGTCGGATTGCAGCGCGTGACTCTCTCCGTAGGTCGTTAAGGGAATCCGGCGGTTGTACTGCGTCGTACGCATTTCAAGGGCATTTTCTATCGTCGTTGCCTCGGTGAGGAATTCAGCGACCGTCTTGGGCGGGTTACGGACAAGTCCTGCGAACAGTTCTTGTTTCACACCCCGCATGAGCAGGCGAACTTTTTTGTCTTCAGGCATAGCAGCGTCGGCCTGGCGAAAAAGTCGCGTCATCTCTCCCGTGAAGATGGTGACGTTTTCGTTGGGTAGCTGCACCCGGGTCTCGAGCAATGAAGCGGCCCTTTCCTTCCGGACGACGTTCGTGAACGTCTCCAGGAATGCACTGCGGAATAGATCCCAGGAATGAAGTGAGGACTCCCGATTCTCAATCCAGGTCCTTGCCGCGTCTTCGAGGTAGAAGTAGGCGTGGCGCAGCTTGTCATCGGCATTCCAGTTGTTAAAGGCTGCGACACGCTCATATGTTTCAAGCCAGGTTTCCGGGTCTTCTCGCGATGAACCACGGAACGTTGGAGGCTCCTTTGGCTGGCGGAGCACGATCGATGCAGGCGGCGCAGGAGCTGTCATCGTCGCTGCTGTTGAAGTCGAAATCTTGGTTTGCCTGGTGTTTTCCGGCAGGAGTCCGTGCTCTGGTTGCAAGCCTTGCAGCCTGCGACTAGCTCGTTGCTGCACAGGGGCTTCGGTGTCTTCTCCGTGCTGTGGGCTGGGTTCACGGCTTGAGGGGGGGCGTCCGGAACATGAAGGAACAGCACCTCCACCAGATGTCGCGTGGTCGTGGGCTTGACCCAAGCAGCAGTCGGTATGTTCACGATGAAACTGTTTATTAGGCCCACGGAGGAAGGAATAACTCAGGAGAGGCCCTGACGTCACTCTCTGTGAAGCCGTGGTGAAGCCGGAAGTCGGCCATATTGACTGGGCAGATGCTCCTCTCTTGTTTACATGTGAGAAGCGAAGTAGAAGGCGCGTTTCCCTCTCCGGCTCGAAAACCACGTGGGCTGCACGGCATGCTTGTTGAGGCTATCCGAAACCAACGGAACGGGACTTAAAACGGTGGGCCAGCGCGATACAGTTGGCGAAACCATTTCGTCCGAGTAATAACAGCGACTAAGAGTTCGTCGACAAGGAAACAAACACAAGAGATCGCCATGCTAGATGCACTGACTACGGCGAGCATGCTGTCAATCTTTTCACGACATTTATTCACGCACTGTACGGACAACACGATCGGTCGTGCGCCGCCTTCTATGGTTGCATTCCGTTTCCCAAGCGGCGCCCGGCCACCGTGCTCGGATTCCACGTAAACGCTCACCGGCGTCAGCATTGTCAACCGCGGTGGTCGACCTTGTGCACGGTGCGTGTACGAGCGACACTTGAACGCGGTTGTTGTAACGCCGAGAGCACACTGCTAGGGGCGAGCATAGCAAGCAAAACAGAAAAGGTATTTTAATGCGCACAAGCAAGTTCTTACTGTACACATATCGAACACGAAACTACATATGCACATGGTGTCCTGATTTCGTCTAGCGGAGTACAAACATTTCGTCCGTTGTCACAAGCAGGAACACTGCACAACTGTCACTGACCTGCAAGGCGTTCGTCGTGGTTCCGTTTTGTCACGGTGCCTGAACCCGATTTTGCTGAGCACATCGAATACTTCATCGGCGTCATCCGCTGCACGGCACGTGAATATACGCGATCCTTTCACGCACTGTTGAGGCCCCGTGGCTAACAACAGGTTTTGTAAACTTTGCTAGGTACAATAACCGCCGGGAGAGCACTGCGTAGCTAACAACGCGCACAAAGCATGGATATCGTCCGCTGCGGTTGAGTACGAGACCTACGGAGGCACACACGCACATGCCGCCGCCGCTACGCCAGCTACACTGCACAACACGTAACCATAGCAACGCCGGCCATTGTGCCCAGTGGATATGGCCGCCATGACGTCATTTCCTCCACACTTTTTGCGTATCGCGCCGGCTGGGCATGCCCTCTCCTGAGTTATTCCTTCCTCCGTGATTAGGCCGAACTTGTGGCCGGTAAACGGAAAGTCAGATTACAGCAATACGCGCTGGTACTGATAGCGGCGAACAGAGCGTCGGCCGTCGATCAACTCAACCTCGTTGGAACGCGCCGGCTTTTATAACGCACGCGTCGAACATTCTAGCCTTATCACTAGTCGTCGCGCAAGCTCTGGAATAATCTTCAGTGTAAGCGTCTCGCGTGCAATCTTAACAGAACGATCTACTACAAGCGAGAAACTTCTGGAACAATAAGGCGCGGTCTGCGCCGAGTACTGCTGATAGTATTTGTGGGTGGAAACCGAATACAGTGAAAGAAACGCGCGTGGCAATATATATATATATATATATATATATATATATATATATATATATATATATATATATATATATATATATATATATATATATATATATATATATATATATATATATATATATATATATAGTGAAGTCGATCCTCCGTGAGAACAGTAACAACGGAAGTGTTTATTTCGACAGTTTCGGCCAGAGGCTGGCCTTCATCAGGAATAAGGGTACATGTTGTTTTCACGCGCATTTATACAATTTTGCATGGAAAAGTGAGAGAGGAAAACAGGCAAAAAGGAGAGAGAGGAAAAAAAACAGAAAAATAAAAAGAAAAGAAAAAGGTCCCTTCACAATTGCAAATAGGAGGTATTCACATGACGTCATCCGCAAGGGGCGCTAGCGCGGCAGTCGCCATACTCGTGGTCTCGCGCGCGAACAACATCGTCGGACTACAACCAAAGTTCTTGGCAGCATGTGTTATGTTGATATTTTTTTAAAGAAAACGGCTTAGGGAGGTGCAGCGCCGCCAAACATCAGGCTGTCATATGCCGGATCGCTGAAAGACCACGGATATGGCGGCGCACACGCTGACGCCACCTGGCGGGAAGAGCTCAGTGAATACCTCCTATATCTTTCAGTATATCATTTAGTGTTACTACTCTCTCTGAAGTACTACTGTCGTCTACTTCTATCTTACTAACCGATCAATGATTTTAAACTTGACATGTCTAACAGCCACCGCATACACAACCAAGAGCCCCCGAACGCGGAATCCCAGAACAAACTAATATTTACATTAAACGCCCGTTTGCTTCCCCTCGCAGCAATGCGCGGTGTCCCCCCTGGAAGCGAGACGTCCCCGTAGTGCGAAAATGTTCCAAAAGCCGGGTGAGTTCATGATTAAAAATATGTACTCCGACTTAACATGACAAAATATAACAAAAAATTACACAGACGTTTCGCCACCTATGCGGGTGGCATCCTCAGTATGCACTGGCACAAAATGAGCGGAGGTCGCCCAGTCCACTGCTAGTCACGTATGTCTCTGCACACCTCCTTCCAACGCACCAACCACATTTTCCATCTCACGTCGCTGCAAGTACTCATCGGAACAAACAGCATCGCAACGGGACAAGAAAGTCCTCACGACGGACCGTTTATGCTCGGTCGGGTGATCCGACTGAAAGGACAAAAAACCTCTGGTATCGCATTCCTTCCGGCGCACTGTTGTTTCCACCCCGCCATTACAAGTCCTGCGGACAAGCACATCCAGAAAAGGCAAGGCATTGTCCTTCTCCACTTCGTAAGTAATTGTCCTTCTCCACTTCGTGTCCTTGTCCACTTCGTACTTACGAAGTGGAGAAGGACAATGCCTTGCCTTTTCTGGATGTGCTTGTCCGCAGGACTTGTAATGGCGGGGTGGAAACAACAGTGCACCGGAAGGAATGCGATACCGGAGGTTTTTGTCCTTTCAGTCGCATCACCCGACCGAGCATAAACGGTCCGTCGTGAGGACTTTCTTGTCCCGTTGCGATGCTGTTTGTTCCGATGAGTGCTTGAGGCGACATGAGATGGAAAATGTGGTTGGTGCGTTGGAACGTAGGCATTATCCGAGGACATTTATCAACGACACCCAGAAACGCATGGGCAAAGGAACAAGGAGTGTGCCGCGAGAAAACACAACACCCATTGTTTTCATTCCTTACGTTCAGAGTGTGTCAGACTCTGTTCGGAGAGCACTTCGTCCATTGGGCATTAAAACCGTTTTCAAGCCTCACTGCACCTTGGGAAACGTGTTCACGAAGCCCAAAGACCGCGCCCCTGCAAACGATCATAGCGGGGTCGTTTACAAGGTGCCGTGTGGGGACTGCGACGCCACATACATCGGCGAAACAGGAAGGAAGCGGTCAACGAGGCTTAAACAGCACAAAGGGGACGTCGCTAAAGCCACCCACGCCACGCGTTCCAAGACCGAACTGGCCGAACACTGCTGGACGACGGGGCATGCCTTCGACTTCAGTAATGCGACGACGCTGGCTCGGGAACAAAGGTGGGGGGAAGAGAAAGCTGCTTGAGTCGTGGTTCATCCGTCGCGACAAGTCGGCGTGGAACAACAACCGCGGCCCCCTACCGGAGGTGTACAGACTAGCAGTGGACTGGGCGACCTCCGCTCCTTTTGTGCCAGTGCATACTGAGGATGCCACCCGCATAGGTGGAGAAACGTCTGTGTAATTTTTGTTATATTTTGTTATGTTAAGTCGGAGTACATATTTTTAATCATCCCCGTAGTGACGAGTTGTTAATGTCTCAGCTTTTTACAGAACATTTTCTGCACGCGCCGCCCCGCCGGAGCCGCGGTGCGCAGTCCTGTTGAGGAACAATATGCGAACGAAGGGAATTTAGACGAAAGACGCCAACCGATTGCCCCACCACAGTCGTTTAGTCCAGGCCGCCGATACCTGAATGGTGACGGTCGGTAAAAAACGAGGGGGGCGAGACGAACACTTGGTAAACGAGTGGGTCGTTGGACGTGCACTTCCGCCACACACCAGCTCATCCCGTTGCCCGCCACTCGCACACCCCGTCTACATTAAAGGTACCGCCACCCGAACACACATCGAACGCAGTGCTTACAAAGACTGAAACATTGACGACGCCACTTGCATAGCGCAGTGACCCCTGGAAATTTCTCCGCTTCCAGGTTTTCTTTTCTTTTTCTGTTTTTTTCTGTATCTTTTTTCCTCTCTGTCTTTCTGTCTGTTTTCCTCTCTCACTTTTTCATGCAAAATTGTATGAATGCGCGTGAAAGCAACATGTACCCTTATTCCTGATGAAGGCGAGCCTCTGGCCGAAACTGTCGAAATAAACACTTCCGTTGTTACTGTTCTCATGGAGGATCTACTTCACTGTTTGCAACGCTACGGCTACTTTCGCCACCATGCCTGCCTACTCAAGACCGGCCACAGGCGCACCTCCAGTTGAGCAGCTCTCACGGAAGTTTCCCAAGCATCCACCTACCACAGCAATCATTGGAAACTCGCAAACCAGATATCTTCACGGACACTTCAACCCGCATGACAAGGCAACACCTGCATTTATAACTATTAGCGGAGCCTCGACATTCGACATTGATAATGAGCTGGTAAATATACCACGCTCAGTGACCACTCTCGTATTCCACGTCGCAACAAACGAGTTGGAGCTTTACGGACCGGATGAATCTCTTCGCCGTCTGCGCCGCCTGGTGAATAAAACGCTCCGGACGCGCCAGGAGCTTCAGACTCATTATTTCGTGCGTGTTGCCACGATACCGAAACAGGCGCCTTGAACGATCAAACAAAAATTTCGTCCCCCCGCTTCAACAGGGACGCTCGGCACTTCAACGAAACCATCAAGGCGTACTGCCGGAAACCGGGCAAGGTGTCGTACGTCGACCACGAATTCGACCAGCTACCACCGAGACGTTTCCTTGCCGCGGATGGCCTGCATCCAAGCTTCATGGGTGTCGCACTGATTGCCGAGACCTTGAAGGGCGCACTCTGTCGCAGAGACCTCGAAGTTACCACGGGGTGGTCATCTCAACCTACCGCTCACACCCAGGTTCGATCAATACAAGAAAATCTCCATGGAACAACCACCACCAGTCAACAACACATTCCCAGAACACCACACACACCTGACATCACGGCTGAGTTCCCGACGATCGCCGAATTTGTGACGCCTGGACGCTCGATACAGCCCGTCGTCATCGACAGCAGCACAACACCACTACGAAAGGTGAAGCCTGCCGAAGAACAGCGCCGCGTCCCTCTATTACGAACACCAACACAAGTACTGCCAACCAACACGGACATGCTGCACTCAACGCTCGCCATAAGCTCGGCGCCCGGATCATCCCTACAACGACGAAGGCCTACAGGGCACACCTACAACCTGCGGACTCCAGCTATGCCATCTCCGCGCCCAAAAGAAGACTGACCTCTAAACTGTAAGTCCAGTTCTTCGCTTCCTAGTTACAGTGCCACTTTTCTAAAAGTAAGAAAACTCGCTGATAAACGAATCAGACATGGAATGCATAAAGCCAGGTTGCAAGTGTACCTAAATGCTAGAATAGCCCCCAAGGGTATGAAACTCTCCCTCGCACCAGCGGCTACAAACCTCGACGAACACGACCAATTAGCATGGCAAAACGTCCTCCTAGAGGCATCTCTTAACTTAACAGAAATTGCAATCAATCAGAGTGAAAAGCAGGTAAAGAAACTAGCCACCAAGACCAACACCATTCTCCGCGATAATAGCCCCTTATCAAACGAGGAAATCGCCCTAATAACAGAGTTCGAACACAAGAAATACCAAGCTATCATGAAAACAAAAATTCATAAACTTAAAAGAGACAATGTCCCCAACCCACACTACCAGACGTTATGCCATATGACTACAACATAACGACCCATGAGGCCACTAACGGTACAAACGAGAAACCGCCTATCCACACTCACTGCGACACTGCGATTGTAAACCTATTAGACATGAGTTTGTCATACGACAAAGTAAAACTATTATCTAAAGGACTAAACTTCTGCCCAACTAGAAAATCTTTTGACGAATTTCACTTACTCCGAGACCTCGACAACTTCGCTAGAAACTTCAGACTGCGCGAATATTTCTTGGACAAGCCATCTAACATTCAAAAGACTCCCCGCCACCTAACGAACGATTGGACACCAAACAGTCATCGAGACAAATGTCTGGACTTATATATTAACGCGGTACAGAAAGATATAGTGCAGGAGTACCATAGACACAAAGGAAAGCGGGAAAAATTGACAAAATTTCAGAAAACCATTATGAAAATCTTGACATCTAGGACTGATATAACAATAAAACCCGCTGACAAAGGAGGGGCAATAGTAGTCTTGAATACAGCCGACTACTTACAAGAAGCATACCGTGAACTAAATGATTCAAAATTTTACGAACGCCTCCCAGGGGATCCGACAGACGAATATGCGCGTATCGTAGCAACAGAACTGAAGAACCTGTTGGACGCCGGAAGAACAACACGCAGTGAGCACAAACTAATGCGATCAGCACACCCTCGTCCAGGTCACTTCTACATACTCCCAAAAATTCATAAACCTGGTAACCCGGGTCGACCAATCATATAAGGTATAGGTACAGTAACTGGACCCATATCGGGGTACGTGGACAAATTAATAAGCCACATTCCTTGCACTCTCGCGTCGTATGTAAAGGACACCACACATTTTCTTCGAGATATTGCAGATCTGTGCATGCCGAAACATTCGTATTTAGTTACTCTTGATGTGTCCTCATTGTATACAAATATCCCTCACGATGATGGCATAGCGGCATTAAAAAACATGTACACACAGCATAGACAACCTGACACCCCAGATTTCCCTGCCATCGCAAGTTGGACGAGGATGGTTTTGGAAATGAACTCATTTGTATTCAACCAAGAGTACTTTCGACAAATTAGAGGAACCGCTATGGGTACCAAAATGGCTCCAAATTATGCTAACATTTTTATGGGAAAGCTGAAATCTGAATTTCTCTCCCAAACTTCCTTGAGACCACTCTGATACAGAAGATACATTGACGACATTTTTCTCATTTGGACCCACGGCGAGGACGAACTGCTAAGCTTGATCGACACTTACACTGCTGTGCATCCAAACATACTGTTCATACACACCTATTCGTAAGTAACCGTAAATTTTCTTGACGTCACCATATATAACGACAGAAGATGACAAACTTTCCACAACCCTCTACCGCAAACCAACGGATCGACAACAGTACCTCCATTACCAAAGTGACCACCCGCGCCATTGTAAGAACAGCGTTCTATACAGCCAGGCCCATCGTTTTAAGCGAATTTGCTCAAGAGACGCCGATTTTGACACGAGATCACAGAGGCTAAAACTTATGCTCGATAAACAGAAATATCCTCCACGTGTAATTGATGACGCTGTTCAAAAAGCTAGAAGACTGAAGCGTGATGACTTTCTTATGAAGCGGCCACCACAACACAACCTGCAACAGACAAACCTGTGTTTAACTTACAGTACGAACTTCCCTAATGTAAACTGAATCCTTAAACGACATTACAACATACTGGAACAAAGTGAACGTCTGAAAGGGGCATTCCCATCCGCTCCTGGCGTCGTTTACCGACGATCGCGCAACCTCAAAGACACCCTTGTAAACTCCCAAATCAGTACTTCAACTCCCAATAATTCATGCCGACCTTGTCTAAAGCCTCGATGTCTCGTATGTAAAGCGATGCGAGAGACAAGCAAGGTAACCAGCACACAATCCAAGTTTTCAATTAACATACAATGAAATCTAACATGCGATTCCTCTAACGTAGTATATTGCCACGCGCATTTCTTGTATCAGTTTTACAGCATTCGGTTTCCACCCACAAAAGACTGTCAGCAATGCTCAGCGCAGACCCCGCCTCAGTGTTCTAGATGCTTCGCGATAATAGTAGGGGCGCTATGCAGGATGGCCCGAGCTTCTCGGGCACACGAGTTTGCTCCGAGCTCGCACTGCGGCGGTCATGGCACAAAGACAGAGCGGAGCGCTTGATAGCAGCATTGACAAAAACGACTACATGAACGAGCGTGGCGTCAAAAACGCATGTGGGGCATCTGCGGCGGTAATCAAAGAAACACCGCGTGCGAACACGTCAGCGTCGCCACTCAGTCCACATTTCAACAGTGCAGCGACGTCAGCGTGATTGTCGCGCTATCTTTTTGCCAACTCAGCATTGCGCCTCCCACAGGCGTGTTCGTGGGCGTTCTTCCACTTTCGGGCATGTTCTTTCGTTCCACCCGCAGCATGGAAATTTCAACTCTCGAAGGCAACAAGGGTGCACACGCTGCACTCTCGTGCAGCTCGTTTCGCTTCTATCAAATATTGTGGATAAATATACGGACAGGTTTTCACCAGGGGCGCTCGCATCATTGCCGCAACGCGGCTGTGAGTAGTACGTCGCGAGCGCGGTGAAATTGAATGCGAGACATCACAGCCACGTGATGATATAACTTTTATTTGTTCGTGCGTGTGTGCACAGTCTGCGCGATAAAGCTGATAGATGAATCATGCCGTGCCGCTCGCTGGCGTTGCGGCGTGAGCACTGCTCCTTGGAAAGCGCAAACGCGGTGGGTGGACCCGATCTTCGCCGCGGGCGTCTGTCAATCAAACTGATTGACGCGTGAACTCGGGTACAAACTCGTTGATTTTGAGAAGGCCCCAGTTCAACTAGTGACTGTCATGGTGCCGGTGTGACTGTCAAAGGTTTCATGCGGTGGACGCTAAGCAGCAGCTTCTCTGCATATAAAATAATTTGGTCAGCCTTTACTACTTGTGCAAGGCTGGAGCAATAGAGGAGCTTGTGATCACCTAGATTCTTCCAGCGTTTTAAGTCGGTCGTCTACTCAGTCTGCTCGGTATACGCTTCGAAGTAAAGAACGCATCAGCTCCGTCTTAATTTTGATTATACTAATTAGGCAGGACTTAATTACCAAAATATTGAACAGTCTTGTCTTGATTGGTAAGGTTTTAATTAAAACGACAATAATTACCTCGGGTAAAATTAGCATGATCTTGATTAGTATGCAGCTAATTAACATGAACTTAATTCGAATGGTCTTGATTAGCTTCATATTATTAAGGTCTAATTAGTATGACTTTGTTTAGCGTGCTTATAATTAACGTCGCGTTAATTAGCCTGGTATTAGTTAGCACGGTCATAGCTTTTATGGATTCATTAGCATGGTCTTAGTAAGGTATGGCTTCATTAGCTCGATCTTAGCATGCCTTGGCTTAATTAGCTTGTTCATAGCATCTCTTGACTTATTTAGGTAGGTGTACCGCCCAGCCACTTAGCTAATCGGCCGGGCGCACGTCCTCGGGCAGCGAGCACACCATGAAAGGATGAAGAGGGCGCGCGCCAGTCGAGCAACGCGCAAGAATGTGCAGGCTGACCATGATGATTGTACACGTGGCCTCGGGTATAGCTACGGTCGCGATATTGTAAGGTGCTCGGCCGGAACTAATCTTAGAGGCCACCGTGCTAATTATTCTAAAGGATACTTAGTACAGACATTCAAAGCTTCAAAACGAATTTAAACAGCAGCTGCCTTTAAAAAAAAGATACACCATCTCCCACTAAAGGGAACCATGTGTAGATGTGAAGCAGCGGGCGCTAACGCTTACACAGGCGGCGGCGTTGACGCTGGCGCTCATCGCAGCGTTGCGCAGGAGAGAAAACTGGGGAGGCGCAAAGCAGGCAGTGATGGAGCAGTGTTTCCTACTGGAACATGCCAATCGCTGCTAAAGGGCAATGAGAGACAGAAGACTCCGACTGGACACAGAGACCCGCACTCCGCTTTTAGTTAACGCGCACGCTGCGAATTTTTATTGTTCAATAACGCACAGGAGAAATCTCTCACCGGCACCACCTTGGAGGTCAAGATCCATTGCCATGTATACGGGGTGGCCAGTGAACGGTTGTGCAGCGCGAGCAGTCGGTTTTTTCAACCAAAAAACTCGCTAGCAGACGCTGCCTGCGTCGGCGTCGCGAGGCGAGAGAGGGGGGGAGCGTAGGAGAGGAGAGAGAGGGGGGTGACACGCATGCGCAGTGGGGAGTGTGAACGCCGTGGGCAGGGATGCGTAGAGGAGAGAGGGGGGGAGCGTAGGAGAGGAGAGAGAGGGGGGGGACGCGCATGCGCAGTGGGAGTGTAGACGCCGCGGGAAGGGATGCCTAGAGAGAGGGGGGAGTGTAAGAGGGGAGAGAGGAGGGGAGGCGCATGCGCAGTGAGGGTGTGGCTGCCGCGGGGAGGGACGCCTAGAGGAGAGAGAGGGGGAGAGGAGGTTTTTATTTTTATTTTTTTTAAAGGGTTTGCGCATGCGCAGTAAGGGTGGGCACGCGGCACACCACCACCACCACCACCGGATTAAGCTTCGCCATAAGATGCTTCACATCTAAAATATCATCAGTGAACCTTTCTGGCACTTTTATTGCATGGCCATCAAGTGGCCCTTGCGCCAATAAAAAACATATATCATCATCACTTTTATTGCATGGGTGCACTTCTGCACTCAGTGGAACGACAAACAAATGAAAGAAGATGCCTCTGGTTTGAAAACACCGCCCAATTTTGTCGACCGTCCTTGACGTGACGCCGCGTTCCATCGTAACCAATGGAACGGAGCGCGCGCTGAAGGGTGGATCTGATCTTTTCGTACTGTTGGCTCGTTCAAAAGGGGGTGTCGCCAGAGCTCGGAAAGATCCCGAGTTTCGCCAAGCTCGGGCGATCCTGCATAGCGCCCCAGATCGCTTTGTTAAGATAGCACGCAGGACGCGGACCGTCCAGCTTATTCTAGAGCTCGCCCGACCACCAGTGATAAGGCTAGAATGTTCGACGCGTGATGTATAAAAGCCGGCGCGTTCCAACGATGATCAGATTATCGACGGCCAACGCTCTGTTCGCCGCTATCACTGCCAGTGTGTACCCGAAGCACCGCAGCCTCAGCCGGAAGCTATGACCTACACCGCTGCAGTCCGCCGCAACGCTCCCCCCAAGGCCGCGTCATGATGCTGCACTAGAGCACTGCACGGGCCGGCTTTTTCCCTGCCCGGGCCCGGCCCGGCCCGAAAGCGGCATGCTCAGGCCCGCCCGAGCCCGGCCCGGTGTTTTGAAATACGGCCCGTACCCGGCCCGGGCCCGAAAGGTTTGGGCCCGGCCCGACCCGGCCCGGCCCGGCCCATTTCAAAAAATTATTTTTTGAGCATAAACGAGGCGCTGTCCAATCTTCGCTTATAGTGAAGATACCAGCCACGCACAAGATAGTTCCTGGACAGTGTTGTGAGAACTTATGACAATGTCACGATTTTCACTGGTACTGTGTTTACCATCGGTTAATTACGCCCGTAACACTTTTGCGAAAGAATTGCAGGGGGGATATATGAGGAGGCACAGCTGGCTGTCCATGCACGCAGCGCTAACCACGCAATGTTATTATTGCATTTCAAAGAACGACTACAACGTACAGCGCCCACATTAAGTGGAAAAACAGCGGACATTTATAGTCGAGCTTACATTAATTGCTGACAAGCTGGGACTATTGAGTAAATAGAGCAGAACATATCCTGCAAACTTGGTTTATTGCGCAATGCAACGAGAGAGAGAAAAAACGTGCTCTAACTACTCCTGGGAGGGTTCGCCAGACTGGGTCGCTTGTTCCGACTAAAGGAGGAAGAAAGTACACCTTTCTTGCATAACTTGTCACTCTCCTTAAACTCGACGTGTTCGAAAACAAATCGTGACGCAGGGGAGTCCAATAGTAAGGCCATATTACGGTTACCTAAAAATCTGTAGCAGGGCCAATTGAATATTTTTCTTAATTTCCTTACATAAAATTAAAACGAATAAATCCATCAGTCAATGAAACGAACTTTTATTTCTCCCAAATATATATAAGAGGATGGTGGAGAAAGAGCCGCATAAACTATAGCTTAACAAACCTGAAACGTGCAGCTCGCGAGCAAGTCGCACTTACAAGAACACATACGAATGCCTAGGTGCGTGTGCGTGTAGGCGCGGGATGCCTTCTAGCGCGGCCTTAGTAGAATATTCTTGATCTTTAACGAAGATACCCCGATTCCCCCCTCAGACACCCGTAGGGTCCCGTACTTTGACTAACTCGATATAACGAAACAAATTTCGAGATCCATCCCGACTTAACAATCCCCCCTTTTTTTTTTGGAAAATGAGATAGAGAATTGATCATTCTTTGTCTATTTTTAGATAACGCCCCAAAAGTTATTGATTGCGAGCAAACGGCAACATCGCGGAACACCTTTGTCCAATTTAAACTGCGTGGCCATTGCTAACAAAACGCAAGTAAGCCAAGATCACCGACTTCTTTGGTGGGAAATAAATATGTTGTCACCTGTGGCCCTTATTGTTGAGGTAACAGAGAGAGAAGCAACTTTATTGAGAGAAACAATTTTATTTTAAGCTAACAATTTTTGTTGCTTCATACACCCTGGAGGTGGCGGTCGTTTCCTAAGGCCGCTATTTCATTTTTCGCGCTTTTACGCTACGCAAATATGATGCCATGGTAGCTTTCCGGATGCCGCTACACCATATAATCGAATGTACCGAATTAAGGAACCGCGAAATGCCGTCTTCGGTTTAACGAAGTTTTCGATTTAACGAAATAATTCGCGGCTCCCCTCAAATTCGTTAAATCGAGTTTTAACTGTATTTGTGTGTTGCAACAGAAAAGTCACTACAAAGCGCAAGATTAATACGAAAGCGCGCGTGGTAACGTACGGCACCTTAGCACTGCGTCTTACAAAAGAGGCGCTCGGTAAGACAGCTGGTAAAGAAAGCAAAAATGCAAAAAGAAAGAAAAAGTGTGCAAGGCGCGAAACCAATACCCATTCACAGCAATTCAGTCGGACGTATTAAACCGAAATGAGGAAATTAGTGACCTGACGAAACACGACGACATTCTGTCTAAAACTTAAAATGAGTGTCCTGGACTTTCCTTTCGCACTGTACATCTGTGATAGTAAAGCTTTGTGACTGTAGTAGAGCGAAGAAAGCTTAAAAACTGCTAACTTACCTCAGAGTCAATTCCAGTTATGTCATCGACTGATGAAGTAGCCCTAGCAACTCATGCGGCTATGAAATCAAGCCCAGTTGAAGAGTCGGTGGTGCCGATGAACAGTGTAATCGACGTCAATAACGCTCGGTGACGCTGAGGTTTTCTTAATGTAACGAGCAGTTCATTTACAGAATTGCAGAACTACACTCGGCACCGTGACTCTGGTTATCCACTTAGCCCCTTTTCAAATGTCGAGCCCAAGAGAGAGTGAGTTGATATTTCTGCAGGAATCACGTGACTCTCGTGAAGCGTGCGTCGATTGGCTTCCGTGATGAAGACGCTGCCGTGTGCGCCGTACAGTCGTCAGCAAGCTTAACACGAACGCTCAGCGGGGTGTCCTAAAACAGTTTGATTGACGCTAGCGCCGCGTAGCTTTGGGTTCTGTTGCCGAGATACGTTACCCATACATGCCGACATACCATCCAAGCATACCGAGGTATTATCTCGGCAACAGCGCCAAGCGCTTCGCGGCTGGCATCAGTCAAAGTAGTCCAGGTCACGCGTCGGAGCGTTCGTGTTAAGCTTGCTGACGACTGTACATATCACGCGTTCGGCGTTCGGCGCCGCTGCGGCGCCGTGGCTCGCCAACGGAGACGGGCGCCGTGGTGGCGCGGCGCCTACGCCTCCTCTCTCTGTCTGTCATCGGTCTTTTAAAATTCGTTGCGTTGTTTGCGTGTCTCGTAGTTTTGTGTTCGACCGAACATGCGTATCTTCGTAGTCGCGTTGACCAGTCTACAGAGTCACGAAGGCGGAAGCAGGTGCGGCGGGCATGCGAGCGTAGCTGCATACTCGAAATGTTTCCCATGATACCGATGGGCACATCTTATATGCACTAATCTGGCAGTGCACCGTTGCTTCACTCTTGCCGCAGTGCTGCTCAGCTATACCATTTCTTTTGATACACGGTACCCAAGTACGTGTTTGACTCAATATAATGGCGGGAACATATATGAGACAATATCCAGAAATTATATGTAACATACCGACGGAGGCAAAACGTCTTGTATTTGCAGCGTCTCAGATAGCCTGAATAGGTTCGGGACGCTAAATGCCCAAAAAAACAAAGCCAAACAGCATTACGCGCCATTGCTGACAGTGTATGAGAGTCGGGCCTGATACGGGCCTGACCCAGGCCCGGGCCCGGCCCGGGCCCGAAGCTCATGGGCCCGAGCCCGGCCCGGGCCCGATCTAACAATTACTTACCCGGCCCGACCCGGCCCGCGGGCCGGGCCGGGCCGGGCCCGGGCTTTCGGGCCGGCCCGGGCCCGTGCAGTGCCCTATGCTGCACCACAATAGTTCCGCCGCCAGACTCCGCCGCCATCACCATCGACGCCATAGCACCCGCCAACCGCCCAGCGCTACGCTCCGAGGAAGACCGACGTTTGGCGTGCCCCTGACAACCGCCCGCTGTGCTATCACTGTGGAGAAGCCGGCCACACATACCGCCGCTGCCAGTACCGCCAAATGGGCCTACGCGGCTTCGCCGTCAATGGAGCGTGGCCCCTCGCCCCCACAGCACGGCGAGCGGCCACGCGACATCGCCGACTACTTGACCAGCACGGAACAGGCACCTCGACGGTCATCGCGTTCGCCATCGCCTGGCCCCTACCGGTCCCCTCAGCGACGACAGCAGTACAACAGCCCCAACCGGGGCCGTTCCGTGAGCCCATATCCGGAAAACTAAAGGCAGCAACCGATGGAGGTGCGGTTGCTGTACGACGAACTACCGAAGACCCTTCGCCGACGACGACGCCGCGACGAAACCTGAAGAACACGCAGCAAGCCGTAGAGAGCTCTGAAGTGGAAACTTCGCGAGCAGAAGACTTGACGACGCACCGTCGAAGCAGTGGTACAAACCGTCGCAGCCGTGATCCGACGCCACGACCCAACCGCAACGCCCGGCGACGAACTAGCGACCTCGACGTTCTCATCGACGGCCACAGTGTCACAGCTCTCGTCGACACCGGAGCCGACTATTCCGTCATTAGTGGGAAGTTCGCCACGAAGTTGAAGAAAGTTAGGACTGCTTGGGAAGGTCCCGAAATCCGGACAGCTGGAGGTCACCTAGTAACGCCGGCAGGAACTTGTACAGCCAGAGTCGCCATTAACAACCGGATTTACCCCGCAAGCTTCGTAGTCCTACAGCGTTGGTCGAGAGGTGTCATCCTTGGTATGGACTTCTTAAGCCTCCATGGTGCAGTCATCGACATGAGAACAAAGTCGATAACACTATTCACAGAAAAAGCCCTACCGCCGTGCACGCCGCCAAGAAACCACGCCTTGAATGTGCTGGAAGAGCAAGTCACCATTCCGCCTCGCTCAAGCGTCATCATTTCCGTCGGCACTCCGAAATCAGAACACTTCGAAGGTGTCGTTGAAGGCACTCAGCACCTATCGGTCAACCGCGATATTTGCGTCCCAAGAGGAATCGCTGAGCTGCGTGGGGGGAAAGCAAAAGTTATGCTCACGAATTTCAGCAATGAGTACAAACACGCGAGCAAAGGCACGACAGTCGCTTATATCGAGGAAATTGTGGAAGCCACCAGGGCTTTCACCTTCAGCAAATCTACCGATCCGACTCCAACGAACCAAGCTCCTCAACCAAGTTTCGACGTCAACCCGAGCCTTCCGAAGTGCAAGCAAGACGAGCTCAAATCTCTTCTTCTACAATTCAAGGACTGCTTTTCGTCGTTGTGCAGAATCAGACAAACCCCAGTCGCAAAACATCGCATAATAACAGAGGAAAATGCAAGACCACTCCGTCAGAGCCCGTACCGAGTTTCGACGCGAGAACGCGAGGCCGTCAAGCAACAAGTCGACGAAATGCTGCGTGACAACATCATCCAACCTTCCAAGAGTCCTTGGGCGTCACCCGTGGTTTTAGTAAAGAAGAAGGACGGAACCCTACGTTTCTTCGTAGATTATCGCCGCCTAAACAAAATCACGAAAAAGGACGTGTATCCTCTCCCACGTATAGACGACGCCCTGGATCGACTCCACAGCGCGAAGTACTTTTCGTCGATGGACCTCAAGACCGGTTATTGGCAAATCGAGGTCGACGAGAGAGACCGAGAGAAGACTGCCTTTATCACACCAGACTGCCTCTTCGAGTTCAAGGTAATGCCCTTCGGTCTTTGCTCGGCGCCTGCGACGTTCCAACGTGTAATGGATACCGCACTGGCAGGCTTAAAGTGGCAGACTTGCCTTGTGTACTTGGACGACGTCGTTGTGTTTTCTTCAAACTTCGAGGAACATCTCCGGCGTCTTCAGGCTGTACTTCAAGCAATCAAGACCTCCGGCCTCACCCTCAAGCCAGAAAAGTGCCGCTTCGCGTACGAGGAACTTCTGTTCTTGGGCCACGTCATCAGCAAATCTGGAGTGCGTCCTGACCCACGGCAAACAGCTGCCATCGCTGCCTTCCCGCCGCCCACCGACAAAAAGGCCGTACGCCGATTTCTTGGTTTGTGCGCCTATTACAGACGCTTCGTCAAGGAATTTTCACGCATTGCCGAGCCACTAACTCAGCTCACGAAGGACGACGTGGAATTCAGGTGGGAAACGGCCCAGGTTGAAGCATTTCAGCAACTCAAACGACGCCTGCAGACGCCTCCGATACTTGCGCATTTCGACGAATACGCGTATACGGAAATCCACACCGACGCAAGCAGCGTAGGACTCGGTGCTGTTCTTGTGCAGAAGACTAACGGAGAAGAAAGGGTTATCAGTTATGCTAGCCGGTCGCTATCCAAGGCAGAAGCCAACTATTCCACAACTCAGCTCGTGAACTTTGGGAGGCGTACCATATAAAGAAAAAAGGAAGTAACTGTGTTAGTGACACGTCTATCTCCTTGTACAAGAATGAAATTAAGTTTTTTGATATGACACGTCTGTAGCCTGATAAGTGGTGTTGCCTTGTGAAGCGCTCGCTGCGTCTGCGCACCATTGTGCTATATATTTGATTGCAACTTTGCAATAAACCAGTTGTTAGTAGCGCCTGTCCTGTCTCCCACATGTGTTTGTCTTTTCCAGCGCTAAAATCATCATGTTATGTAATCCCCAACTCGCCCAACAACAAGTTCTTATTCAGTATATTTCTAGTACAACGGGCTCTTCTATATGTGTTCCTTCTGCGCCTCCTTCAGCGTGGATGAACGTCGATGCGCTCGTCACAAGGATCGTGACAACCACTTGTCGAAATAGGCTCATCGGACTGTCTTCGAAAGGGCGTTATCCCAGAAGAAGTAAGTGCCATATTTGGAACTGTTCCTCCATCCTGGGCCCATGTGAAACGTGTGAGCAAGATACTCCGTTCGGAACTGTCCCGCCAAGTTTGTCTGTTTAAAGACTGGCTTCGTGTGCTCTGTTTTTCGCATGACCTACACTGGAGTGCGGAAATCAAACTCTGTCGCATTAGAGAACTTATAGCGCGCTTGACAGAATCTTTGTGGCAAACATTTCTCAGGAATTTCCTTGAAAGTTCGAAGCGAATGAAAAGGCATGCTTCTAGAGATAGTTTAGTTGTAATAGGAGACGCTCCCATTCCGGATAATATTGCCAATCTGTTGAAGAAGGGTCCTAAGTATAGTTTAGAACTCAGTGTTCCCGCGCATGAACTTGCAGCGTTTAATCGAAACATCGCAAAGAAAGCCCCCAGTGAAAGCCAAGAGCGATGCCTACTAGAAGGTGTAGACAGCGTTGTAAAGGCGACACATGTAATTACAAATTGTCACACGAAAAAGTGTCTAGATAATTGTGGTAACGTACTTTAGAGACAATGACATGTGTTTGCTACAGGTTGATAAAGACGGCGGGTTTGTCGTGCTACCGCGAGGGACGTACAATGGAAAAGCCATTCAGGCTATAAACAAAAACTTCACGCCCATCAAGACGAGTGTGTCAAAAGCAAAAGCTAACGTAGCAAAACTTTGCAAAAGTTTCAATCTAGAAAGACTGGCTAAAGAAATAAAGGAAAGTAAAGGTAACACTCTGACGGTTTTTTTAGCGCGAAAACGCACAAACCAGGAGTACCGTTTAGGACGATCGTAAGTGAGCGAGGTACCTGGCAGCATAATGTTAGTAAATTCCTTTTACGTACTCTCTCCAGCCTCCAGATAGAAGACCCTTTCTATACCCGAAATTCTGAAGATGTTGTGAAATTCCTTGGAGAAAACCAGTGCTTGGGTGAAGCCTTTTCTATTGATGTGGAAGATTTATTCTATTCCGTCCCCCCATGGCCCCCCTCTTTAACCCTTTCAGCCCTGGAATTTTTATTGTTGTCGGAGACATTTTTTGTACATATTTTTTCTAATAGTTAGGACCTCAGAAGATCACAAACAAAAAAATGATCCAGTGGTGTAAGTATTTATAGATTTACAGACATGACATCAAATTAGGTCATCGTGGCCCTGGGGTCATGAAATTCCAAAAATGGCTAATTTATTCCTTCTGCTCACTAGAGTACATGAAATCTGAACCAACGTAGTATTTGGCATTGTGGAAGCTCTTAAAACAACTTCAGGACTTCATCCCGAAAACGCCGCCTTCCCGCCTCAGATTGCCAGCGTCGGCGTCACCAATGACTTCGGTCAAGTTTCTTCTTCTTTACGGCCCAACACTTCGCAGAAATGCCACAACGGTGGTGTCAATCGCAGTGGCGATCGTTGAAGAAATACTTCCCCAAGAATTAGCAGGTTTGGTTTCGTTTTCTAGGTGATAGGAGAAATTTTGTGTGGTGTCGTCAATTGACGACACCAGGGCCGAAAGGGCTAACGCCGTGAAAGCGTGCATAGAAGAAAACGGTGTAATTGCCTTTCAAAACACCGCAAGACTCACGGTAGATAATTTCTTAACGCTTTTAGACTTTTACCTCAAGAACACTTTTATCTCCTTTAACGAGCGACAATTCTTGCAAGATAAGGGAATCTGCATCGGGTCGTGCGTGGCACCTGTTTTATGCAACATATTTCTTGCTAACATTGACCAATGCCTTGAGCGGGTTCTAAGCGATCAGGTTAGGAAAGGTTTTAGATACATGGACGATTTTTTTATTATTTTAAGCGAGGAGAGTACAGAGACATACCGCAACAGGGTGGACCTAGTGGTGAACCTTTTTAAAGAGTATGGAAAGGGTTTGTCGTTCACGCGAGGGCTGTCCCAGTGTAATGCGTTGCAGTTTTTAGATCTTAATTTGCAGTTTTGTAAGGGTCACACTTGCTGGATGTATTCACCTAGGGCACGAAAGGAACTCCTACCGTATGACTCTGCCCACTCAAAGCTTGTTAAGAGGGGCATCGCTGTATCCTGCCTGGACTCGGCCCTGCGAAAATCGTGCGCGCATGTTGTAGCAGAGGCATTTTCGAAACAATTGGAAAGACTATTGTCGGCGGGACTTCCTGGACCGGTCTTAGTGGGGGTGGCTGAGGCCCTACTTCGAAAACTGAAGGGCAGCGCCAAGCGGAAAACAGCGGATGTGGGGGGCACTGGGGAAAAAACCTGAAGTTGGACCATATGTACACAAGGTTTCGCATAACCTGAAGAAGGTTGCCAATAGGCATGGGGTCCCGCTTGTTTTCTCGGCGCCAAACAAGCTCGCACAGCTTTACCCTCGCGCAACAAAGGTGGGTAGCAAGAAAGGATGCTCAAAGAAACATGCCTCGCCCTTTGTGAAATGTGTGCTAGGAGTGGTGTACGACATACCGCTGTCTTGCGGAAAGTCGTACGTAGGGCAAACAGGCCGCTGCCTTAATGACCGGTTAATGGAGCACGCGCAAAATCTAAAGAAAGTAGATGGTGCCCATCTTTCGTCCCACTGCCGACAATGCACGTGTGTGTCGTTATTTCGCGAGGCCAAGATACTGGGTAGAAGCCGGAACAAATCAGCTCGTGAACTTTGGGAGGCGTACCATACAAAGAAAAAAGGAAGTAACTGTGTTAGTGACACGTCTATCTCCTTGTACAAGAATGAAATTAAGTTTTTTGATATGACACGTCTGTAGCCTGATAAGTGGTGTTGCCTTGTGAAGCGCTCGCTGCGTCTGCGCACCATTGTGCTATATATTTGATTGCAACTTTGCAATAAACCAGTTGTTAGTAGCCCCTGTCCTGTCTCCCAGATGTGTTTGTCTTTTCCTGCGCTAAAATCATCGTGTTTCTTCGACGATACTTCGGCCAGTACAGGGTACTTCGACGCCTCGGCGCACTCGACTATGAGGTTGTCCCTGACGGCATTACGAACTCTCAGCGGCGCAGTGCGCGACCTGAAGTAATCCATGTCGTGCGCCTCAAGGCATAGTACGCGCGTTAGTGAATGTGAGGACTGTACTTTTTGCTTTATTATTGTACTTTCCTGCTTGAGCTTATTGTTTATTGTACTATCTTGCTTGTGCTTATTGATGACATTACTTTCTTGATTTCTTATTATTGTTTATTGTTGCATGCATTCCCCCCCCCCCCCCCCCCCCGCATGTTCTTTTTTTAAGCATCAGGACGATGCTTTTTCTGAGGGGGGGCACTGCCACGCGCCTTTCTTGTATCAGTTTTACAGCATTCGGTTTCCACCCACAAAAGACTGTCAGCAATGCTCAGCGCAGACCCCGCCTCAATATTCCAGATGCTTCGCGATCATAGTAGATCGCTTTGTTAAAGGGACCCTGAAACGGTTTTGACGATTTTGTACAAACACATTGAGCCAGTAGACCAAGTCCTAAGGCTCATTTACAAACTAATTTAAGCTCTCTGCGTACACTGTGTAATTGATTACAAAGCTGCGATTACAAAGCTGCGATTACAAAGCTGCGATTACAAAGCTGCGAATCGCTGCAGATCACTGCGGCTCAGCCCAACGCGTTTTCAACCGCCCCTCCCCAGTATGACACGCAGTCTGCGCACGATCTGATTGGCTGCGGTGTGCGCGCACGAAAAATTGGCTGGTAGGGTGGCGGCACCTGTCGGAGCAGATATCAACCCCTCCGCGATGTCTCTGTTGCCAGACGGCGTGCGTGCTGCCGGGCGCACTGGGGCTATGGTCTCCGAGATGCACGCAACCTGTCGGCGTGCAGTCTCAGAGGTCATCACCGGGCGAAGCTCAAATCATCGAGTGTGCTCACATGAGCTCTGCGATCGCCAGTGATGCCAGCGTGTATCATGAGTTGAGGAGGCAAGGCAGGGGTAAGAAGGAGGGTATGATATAATTGGCCGTAGCCGCCTTGGTACACGGCGTGCAGCGAAATTTGTGGTGCCAATGGTTCGATGATGCTCTAGCCTAAACGCTGACAAAGCTTCAAATAACCGTTTCAGGGTCCCTTTAAGATAGCACGCAGGACGCGGACCGTCCAGCTTATTCTAGAGCTTGCCCGACCACCAGTGATAAGGCTAGAATGTTCGACGCGTGATGTATAAAAGCCGGCGCGTTCCAACGATGATAAGATTATTGACGGCCGACGCTCTGTTCGCCGCTATCACTGCCAGTGTGTAGCGCTGTAGTCTCACCTTCAGTTTTCCGGCCACAAGTTCGGCCTAATAAAGAGTTTCTTCTTTGACACGCCGACTGTTGCCTTCGTCGACGTCACGACCACGTGGCAATATCTACTTGAATGCAACGTGTGCGACATGCAATACATCGGACAAACAGAAACACCATTTAGGATTCGTTTTAATAATCGCAGAGCCCACGCAAAATCAGCCTCAAATCTACCTCTATCGAAACATCTTAACCTTCCCGGCCATTCATTTGATAAATTATCAGTTGCACTCTTAGAAACAGGATTTAAATCAAACCGGGAACGTGAACAACGCGAGTCATCCCCCCATACAGCGGTTTAACACCCTCGAAGGAGGCATAAATGAGAACCCGGGTACACTTGCAGCAATTAAAGCACTGTAAGATAATAATAAGCATAACAATTAAGATTTCGCGGCACTGTAACTGCGACGCTGACTGGACAATTGGAAATATCCTTTAGTATATCTTTTAATGTTACTACTCTCTCTAAAGTACTACTGTCATCTACTTCTATCTTACTAACCGATCAATGATTTTAAACTTGAAATGTCTAACAGCCACCGCATACACAACCAAGAGCCCCCGAACGCGGAATCCCAGAACAAACTAATATTTACATTAAACGCCCGTTTGCTTCTCTTCGCGGCCATGCGCGGTGTCCCCCTCGAAGCGAGACGTCCCCATAGTGACGAGTTGTTAGTGTCTCAGCTTTTTACAGAACCTTTTCTGCACGCGCCGCCCCGCCGGAGCCGCGGTGCGCAGTCCTGTTGAGGAACAATATGCGAGCGAAGGGAATGCTAGACGAAAGACGCCAACCGATTGCCGCACCACAGTCATTTAGTCCAGGCCGCCGATACCTGAATGGTGACGGTCGGTAAAAAACGAGGGGGCGAGACGAACACTTGGTAAACGAGTGGGTCGTTGGACGTGCACTTCCGCCACACACCAGCTCATCCCGTTGCCGGCCGATCGCACACCCCGACTACATTTAAGGTACCGCCACCCGAACACACATCGAACGCAGTGCTTACAAAGACTGAAGCATTGACGACGCCACTTGCATAGCGCAGCGACTCCTGGAAATTTCTCCACGTCCAGGTTTTCTTTTAAAGACGATAGTCTATCTTGGGATACCTAAACGGAGAAATTTTGGTCTGTCTGTCTGTCTGTCTGTTTCTCTGTTTGTCGGCACGTCGCACGATTCAGATAGCTGGCCAAAGTTTAACCCCCTGCCTTACGACCTCCAATCTTGACCGAGAAGGATGTGTTCATACGGGTGAGCGTGGGCAATTAAAAATCAAATATTACGCATACCTGAGGCACAACATCAATACCTTAGTACTATTCACAGTGTTCCTTTAAAACAAAATCTATAGATACGTAATTATAAAGATCCTAGTGTTTATTACGCGGCGCTGAGAATGCGCCGCTGTGTACAAAACAAGTCTCCGCCCAGTGATTTAACGACGCTGTGGTGCTGCCACCTGGCAGCAGCATAGTTCAACACAAGCCGATGTTCCCCGGTAGCGCCGTAGATGGCGTCCTCTTCTGTTTTATCAATGCGAGCCAGATGCGGCTGATTCATCGTAGAAGAGCGCTGTCTCAGGCAAGGCAAAACATATATGGCCGCTTGATGAAATACGACCCACTCTACAAGACATGATCAGAGAACGCAGAGAAAAGACCGACGACCAAATTTCAGCGGATAAACGCCGGCGTCCGTCTAAGCGTGCCCGGAAAACGTCCGAAAAACGAGCCCAGCGGCTAGCCGAGCTATTAAATTGTGGTACTCATGCCGCTCATGCAGTGCAGTCGGCACAAGACTATCGTCTTTCGACGACATTTGCAGCGAAGCACGCAGATACGCGGCCAATTTTTTTCTTTTATTTTTCTTTTTCTGTGTTTTTCTGTTTTTTTTCCTCTCTTTTTTTTGTCTGTTTTCCTCTCTAACATTTTCATGCAAAATTGTATGAATGCGCGTGAAAGCAACATGTACCCTTATTCCTGAGGAAGGCCAGCCTCTGGCCGAAACTGTCGAAATAAACACTTCTGTTGTTTCTGTTCTCACGGAGGATCTACTTCACTGTTTGCAACGCTACGGCCACTTTCGCCACCATGCCTGCCTGCCTATATATATATGTATATTGTAAAGTTCCGACATAGAAAAGGAACGTTTACTGTTTAGTGTACACAGTTTACAGATATTGCTAACTTTTTCATCGTCATCTTTCTATTCGCAATGCCCACGAACTATAGACTATTTTCCGTAAGGCATCTGGGCGCCGCCATCTTGGGCTGTTAAGCCGATGTTTTCTTGCTTTTGTATTTGCGACGTGAATTACTAAGGCCATGAAACATCGTAGGCACCAACCCAACCGTTTTCATGCGTATGCGTCTACCGCAATCTGTTCATTTAGCTGTTAAAGATACAAAACACAAAGGTTAACAGCCCAATATGGCGGCACTCAAATCCGTCCGTAAAATAGTCTATAGGTGGCGCGCTGTATGATTCAAGATGGCGCCCGATGGAGGGTCAATCCGTTTGTTAGCATAGGAACAGATAGGACGTGCGTACGTACGGCCCGTGCCACTTTCACCGGATGAAGTCATGAGCTGCACTGAAATAGATATGAGACCGAAATGCTTTCTCAAACCATGGAAGCTCGCCACCTAATTATTTGCCGCGGTGTGAAAGGTTATATTTCAGCTCCGTTACCGTGCATAAGCGATGCTGTGCGAAATCCTGTGCGTGCCGCAGAAAACGTCATGAACTAGAATTGACGTATGACCTGAACGGCACTCCGAGATACTGTGTACCGAGCCTGCCTGACGGATTCGCCGCAGTGGTAGGCCGCTAGCGAGTGGCGTCATCGCTGCTGCACGGGACCGAATGTTTAACGTGGCGATGGTTTGCAAACATACGCCGTCGTCATTACTTGCGCAGTCAGGAACGCGGAGTTGCTTCTTCAACGGAACACAAGCATTTAACATCCTATTTAGTAGCGCTTGTATCACAGCCATGCTCAGACTCATGCACTCGGATGCCGCAGGTTCGATTAGCACGATCGAAACATGAATATCGAAAAGAACACGCACGTATGCTTTTCGCAACGATGAATTCTTCGACGTTGCGTAAATGCGTCGAACAACTATGCCGATCGGAAGGTACCGGTACAGGAGAAGGGAGCCGATAGGCGTGGATTGTGGCCGTGACTGCACGTTTCATCGCTCTAACCATTTCGCTTCCCTGTTCCGAACTCGAGTGTTTTGGCTGAATGCGGCGCTCGATAATATCCACAATAATCGCGCTACGTGCAATGTACAAGAAAAACTATGTTTTTATTTTGATCTCGCTGAAGGATACTATACATTAAATATAAAAAAAGTGACTTACGAGCGTGAAAAAACATTAGCGCTAGGGGAAGTGCAACTCGCTCCTCGTGAGTTGCACGAGGTGCAATTCCTGATCGTTCATCGTCGCTGTCACACACACACACACACACACACACACACACACACACACACACACACACACACACACACACACACACACACACACACACACACACACACACACACGCACGCACGCACGCACGCACGCACGCACGCACACACACGCACGCACGCGCGCGCGCGCGCGCGCCTTCACAGCCTTCTCCGTCCAGTGAAAAATCCTCGTCGTCAAAATGGTTTCTCTTAACATCATTGCTGAAAGCAATCTGAAGAATTTCCTCCGCCGAACGACTTCGATTAGTCCTCGTCACAACGTTATCTGGGCGCGCAGAACCTGGCAGAACTTCTTGCTCTCCCACCGGTCAACAAACAAATCGCTTGCAGAGCGCTGCCATCTATCAACAAACGTGCAAAAACAAGCGGCGCAGCGCTGGCCAATTTGAGATTACTCAGTTATACATCGCTAGTTCGCGCGACTTCCCGCCTACAATATTATAAATTCATGCACTACAAGAGCACTGACGAATGCTATATGCAAGTAAAACAAGGTGAGTTTCAACTGAGAGGGTCAGACGACAGCGTTCAACTAACCTACGTGGCTACACAAAACCTCGCGAAGCTGATATTTGTACGATGTGGGTCATCGTTGAACGCGCGAGTTGGCACGTATTTTCACGAAAACTTCGCGTCTCGCAAGTACGAGTCTCGCAAGAACGAGGGCCCGGTTTGTTCACTGAAGCAGGAAACATGCAAACTCAAGTGTTTGTTTCCTGCTAAAACAGCCGAAAAGTGCGCGACTGCGTAGGGCTGCCATGGTGTCGTCTACTGATCATCCATGAGAGGACGCTCCTAAATTCCGCTAGGGACGCGACAGTCTATGGGCATTGCGAATTCCTTGCTTCGTAGGTTATTCAGCCAGGATCCCTACATCCTCCCGGGCTCTTATTCTCATCCCTCCGTGGATGGTATTGCAATATATTCCCAACCGATGCCTCCTCAAATTTGCTTTTTGGTCCTTGATAATATATAGTCTTGAGAATTGCTTGTTGCCTAGCTGTTTTCAAGAACAGGTAAGGACCTACAAATGGACTCTTTGAGTCCAGGACTTTTCGGACCAGCACCATGTCTCCAGGTTCAATTTTGGGCATTGCTGACTGGTGACGTTTGTCAAAATTCTTCATCGCTTTTCTGTATTTCTCTTACTACTGCAAATCCAAAAGCTTTTCCTTCAGCGGGATTTTCTCAAATATACACAGTTCTTTGTCCGCGGGAAGCCAAAGTGGCTTCTTGAAATCGGCGAAATATGGGCTACATCCTAAGGCAGCAGTGTGTGATCGTTTATGATGGTTGACAGCTGCTTCCAACGCGCACTTCCAACCGCCTTTGACGTTGGGGTACAAGGCTAGGAACATCTTCAGGTCTCGAATAATTCTCTCAGCTCGAGAGTTCGCTTCCGGTTGGTACGGTACAGGAAAACGCAGGTCGATATCTTTTGCTGTGGCCCAACGCCGAAGTTTCTCGCTTCGGAAAGCAGGCCTGTTGTCTGCAACAATTACCTTGACATTGCAGAGCAAGTCCCTCTCTAGAAAAGAGATCACAGTTCGCATCCTCCCTTCCAGCTTTGGCAGCCACAAACCGCGTGCATTCGTCCACTGCGACTAAGAAAGCTTGGGTCTTCATGACACCCTAACCCTTTTTTCTAAGTTATGCAAAAAATCAAGGTGCAATATTTCGAATGGTGTGTCAGAATACCGTGGAATTACCATTTTGTTTCCATGTGGCTTAAACTTTGCTTTGGAAAGTTGACAGTTGTGGCATGTCTTTATGTATTTTGCCACGTCTTCCTTGATGCACGTCCAAGTAAATCTTTGGCTTAATTTGCTGTACGTTCTCCTTAAACCATTGTAACCTCCAGACTCAGGGCTGTCATGGTATAGTCGCAGTATTATAAGTACTGCAGTTTCGGGAACCAGCATCTTGCCATCTTTTATCTGGAGGTCTTCAGAGCCTTCCCACAACTTGATAAGGTTCACTGCTTCAGAATTATGATTCCTCGGTACATGAAGTCCAGGCAGAGCGTCCGCGTCCTGTTGCTTTTGTCCAGGACGATGGGCCACTTCAAATGTGTACTGCTGAATCTCACTGACCCATCTGGCAAGCCGGCCTTTTGGCTGTGTCAATCGCAGTATATATGTCAAGGCTTGGTTATCTGTGTACAGTTCAAAGTTTCTTCTTTCAAGATAGCTCCTAAAATACCTGAGCGCCATAACAACGGCCAAGGCTTCTTTTTCTGTGGTAAAATAATTTACTTAAGCCTTTGTAAAGATATAGGAGAAATATCCAATCACTTGCAGCGTTTGTGCGGCAGGCTTATTGGTGTCTCTTTGGTGAAGGACGGCTCCGGTACCATAATGAGAGGCATCTGTGCGCAACTCAAACGGCATTTTAAAATCCGGCAGCGTAAGTACAGGATCTGCCGAAATAATTTCGGCGAGTTCGTTGTAGCAGCGCTCGCAATCTTCAGGCCACACGAATAGGGCATCGTTATGCGTAAGGGCTGTCAAACACTTTGTCCTTGTGGCATAATCCTTTATAAACCCCCCCGAAGTGTCCGGCAAGGCCCAAGAAAACGCGAAGACAATGCGAATCGAATGGCTTAACAAGTGTTTTTATGCGCTGAATTCTATCTTCCTTCGTTCTTTTAGTCTTTCCATCAAAGGACCTGCCTAAGAACACAACCGTCCGACAAAAAATTCGCTCTTCTTAAAGTTTACTCTAATTTGTTCTTTACTTAGCGCTCCAAGTACCATTGACAGGTGGGCAATGTGGTCTTCTCCATCTTGAGTGGACTAGTTTGTCGTCAACGTACAGGCTGCCAAATTTTCCGAGGAAATCTTTGAGCACCGTGTTCATCATCTTCTGGAACCATGCACCAGAAGTTTTCCATCCAAATGGAAGCCGGTTGTACTCGTAGACGTCGGAAGGCGTGACAAAACTCGTGAACACCTTGGTTTCCTCTTTAAGTGGTACTTGCCAGTAACCCTTACATAAATCAATCCTTGAGAACCACTTGCATCCTCCCGTCTCGTCAATTATTTCGTCGATTCGGGGCATAGGAAACGGGAACAAGTCGGTTTGCTTGTTGACAAGTCGATAATCTGTGCACAATCGATACGACCCGTCTTCTTCTGGCACAATGGTAATAGGTGATGCAAATGTATTGGTTGATGATCTGATAATGCCAGAATCTAACATTCCCTAGATCTCTTAAGCCAGGCTTTCTTTCGTGGCTTAGTCCATACGGCTTCTTTCTCACCACACTTTTATCTCGAAGTTCAAAAGGTACTTCAATTACTGCTTAGTCCATACGGCTTCTTTCTCACCACACTTTTATCTCGAAGTTCAAAAGGTACTTCAATTACTGAAGTCGCTGGAGGATAGTTCGCAACACACAAAAGCTCAGGAAATATTGACACGACTTCTTCCGAGCACCTGACTTTCCTATCCTGAGTGTGTACAAGGTTAGAATGCTTGGTGGTGATGACGTCATTCAAAAAATTTTCAATTTAAATAGCTTCATGTCAGGCCTTGACAAAAGGAAATCAAACTCAACCCCTGTAATGACAAGGCTTTTCACTATATGCTCTTGACCTCTAAAATGCACTTTCATGTCGGTCCATTTCGCTAACTCTAGGCAGGTTCCATCGTAACTTTGGACTCTCACAACTCTTCCTGTGAAAATTCAATTTTCATCCACACGCTGCTCGTTTATGATGCTCCAGTATCCACGACCACTGACACTTTACAATTATTAACAGTCATGGGTACAGACAAAATGCTCGATTTCATCAGAAATACCATCCCCCCGCAGAATCAGTTTCCTTGTTAGTACATTTTCGTATCATGCTTTTAGTTGGTTCACATTCGCCCGGTATGCAAGATGTCACGTTGGTAGTGTAGTCACCGTATTCGTCAGGTGGTCTAGATTTAGGTGGCGCCTCACGTATGGGAGTCGGACTGGACCAGGTGTCACACAATACGTACTTTAGGCAGTGAAGAAGATTATCTGAATAAAATGCTTTGCTGGGCGTGTTGGTTCATGGTTTCTATAAGTTAGAGCGCGAAAAAAGACGACACACAAGAAGAGACGACGACAGCACGTGCGCTCACTACCAACTGATTTTATTCGGAAAATACAGGAATATAAAGGCTCAGTACACCACAAGCGCGCCTGCGCACACGTCAGGTGATACACGCACACACACAACAAAGTTTTATCTGACATTGCGTTCAATCAGCTCAAACTCACACCCCCGCAAACATACTGATGTTTGGCTGACACAATCCATGCCTTTCTTTTTTATATGGAAAGCCTCCAGAAGCTCGCGTGCTACGGTGTCCCTGCTGCGGCCCAGCACCTTCAGTTCAGAGAACAGAGGCACACATTCGCACTCCGCACAGTGCGCCGGAAGATGCGCGCGCCGATCACCCGTGAGCGACAGCTGATGCTCGCGTGCCCGGTCGTACAAACCAGCCGGTGTGTCAACGACCTTGTCATTACAGGGGTTGAGTTTGATTGCCTTTTGTCAAGGCCTGACATGAAGCTATTTAAATTGAAAATTTTTCGAATGACGTCATCACCACCAAGCATTCTAACCTTGTACACACTCAGGATAGGAAAGTCAGGTGCTCGGAAGAAGTCGTGTCAATATTTCCTGAGCTTTTGTGTGTTGCGAATTATCCTCCAGCGACTTCAGTAATTGAAGTACCTTTTGAACTTCGAGATAAAAGTGTGGTGAGAAAGAAGCCGTATGGACTAAGCCACGAAAGAAAGCCTGGCTTAAGAGATCTAGGGAATGTTAGATTCTGGCATTATCAGATCATCAACCAATACATTTGCATCACCTATTACCATTGTGCCAGAAGAAGACGGGTCGTATCGATTGTGCACAGATTATCGACTTGTCAACAAGCAAACCGACTTGTTCCCGTTTCCTATGCCCCGAATCGACGAAATAATTGACGAGACGGGAGGATGCAAGTGGTTCTCAAGGATTGATTTATCTAAGGGTTACTGGCAAGTACCACTTAAAGAGGAAACCAAGGTGTTCACGAGTTTTGTCACGCCTTCCGACGTCTACGAGTACAACCGACTTCCATTTGGATGGAAAACTTCTGGTGCATGGTTCCAGAAGATGATGAACACGGTGCTCAAAGATTTCCTCGGAAAATTTGGCAGCCTGTACGTTGACGACATCTATTCCACTCACGATGAAGAGAAGACCACATTGCCCTCCTGTCAATGGTACTTGGAGCGCTAAGTAAAGAACAAATTAGAGTAAACTTTAAGTAGAGCGAATTTTTTGTCGGACGGTTGTTTTCTTAGGCAGGTCCTTTGATGGAAAGACTAAAAGAACGAAGGAAGATAGAATTCAGCGCATAAAAACACTTGTTAAGCCATTCGATTCGCATTGTCTTCGCGTTTTCTTGGGCCTTGCCGGACACTTCGGGGGGGTTTATAAAGGATTATGCCACAAGGACAAAGGGTTTGACAGCCCCTACGCAAAACGATGCCCTATTCGTGTGGCCTGAAGAATGCGAGTGCTGCTACAACGAACTCGCCGAAATTATTTCGGCAAATCCTGTACTTACGCTGCCGGATTTTAAAATGCCGTTTGAGTTGAGCACAGATGCCTCTCATTATGGTACCGGAGCCGTCCTTCATCAAAGAGACACCAATAAGCCTGTCGCACAAATGCTGCAAGTGATTGGATATTTCTCCTGTACCTTTACAAAGGCTCAAGTAAATTATTTTACCACAGAAAAAGAAGCCTTGGCCGTTGTTATGGCGCTCAGGTATTTCAGGACCTATCTTGAAAGAAGAAACTTTAAACTGTACACAGATAACCAAGCCTTGACATATACACTGCGATTGACACAGCCAAAAGGCCGGTTTGCCAGATGGGTCAGTGAGATTCAGTAGTACACATTTGAAGTGGCCCATCGTCCTGGACAAAAGCAACAGGACGCGGACGCTCTGCCTGGACTTCATGTACCGAGGAATAATAATTCTGAAGCAGTGAACCTTATCAAGTTGTGGGAAGGCTCTGAAGACCTCCAGATACAAGATGGCAAGATGCTGGTTCCCGAAACTGCAGTACTTATAATACGGCGACTATACCATGACAGCCCTGAGTCTGGAGGTTACAATGGTTTAAAGAGAACGTACAGCAAATTAACCCAGAGATTTACTTGGAAGGGCATCAAGGAAGACGTGGCCAAATACATAAAGACATGCCACAACTGTCAACTTTCCAAAGCAAAGTTTAAGCCACATGGGACATATATACCCTAAAAAGTGGACGGAGGGATGACCGCCACCGTAGCTCAGTGGTAGAGCATCGGACGCGTTATTCGAAGGTCGCAGGTTCGGATCCTGCCGGTGGCAAGTTATCTTTTCGTCCACTTTCCTTTCTTCGCATTTACATTACAATTACTTCTAATAACGTCCCCTATACTTTCCTTGGCATCATTGTCTGTTAGTTCTCATTAATAATGTGTTTAACAAAGTAAAACGAGCCCTTAAGTTCACACTTCTTTCACTCGTTCATAGCCGAGGGTCTCGTTCTGGCAGACTTGTTGCCTTCAGGTAGTATGCGAGGGATTATTGGTCAGCTGCCAGCTCGTAATAAGATCACGTACTACGTGACGCCTGCAGGCAAAAAAAAGGGTGTTCTACACTCGCCGTAATGGCAACAGGCGGCGCTGACTGACGCTCCCACGTTTAAATGAACATATATACCCTAAAAAAGTGGACGGAGGGATGACCGCCACCGTAGCTCAGTGGTAGAGCATCGGACGCGTTATTCGAAGGTCGCAGGTTCGGATCCTGCCGGTGGCAAGTTATCTTTTCGTCCACTTTCCTTTCTTCACATTTACATTACAATTACTTCTAATTACGTCCCCTATACTTTCCTTGGCATCATTGTCTGTTAGTTCTCATTATTAATGTGTTGAAGAAAGTAAAACGAGCCCTTAAGTTCACACTTCTTTCCCTGGAAAAAATAATGGTAATTCCACGGTATTCTGACAAACCATTCGAAATATTGCACCTTGATTTTGCAGAACTGAGAAAAAAGGGTGAGGGTGTCATGAAGACCCAAGCTTTCTTAGTCGCAGTGGACGAATGCACGCGGTTTGTGGCTGCCAAAGCTGGAAGGGAGGATGTGAACTGTGTGATCTCTTTTCTAGAGAGGGACTTGCTCTGCAATATCAAGGTAATTGTTGCAGACAACGGGCCTGCTTTCCGAAGCGAGAAATTTCGGCGTTGGGCCACAGCAAAAGATTATCTGAAGTTGAGGCTGACATAATCTGTACTTGTCTTCGGCACTCTTTTGTCATTCCGTATATAAGTGACACGATGCATGAATCAGGGAGTGTCTGGTCCGCTAGCTGCAGTAAGTGCCTCTTCTCAAAATAATAGTTTAGCAAATCGCTACCTCCCTTCTTGTAAGAAATAGCATGATCCCATAGGTGTATTGGGCTCATTTGAAAAGCTTGCAGAAAACTCTCTTCCCATGTTTTCCACGAATCTTCAATGTTGCTTGGGACGCGTAGGTCATACTATTTCTTAGCGTTCCCAGATACGTATGATCGCAAACTCATTATACGATCCGAGTCATTTACCCAGCTATTCTGTTTGCAGGCATACTGATAAAAGTCCAGCCACACATTCGCACCTGCAGTACTGCCATCGAACACGTCCGGCTTCACTATATCTTGACGTGGTGCATTAGCTGTTATGAAATCTAGGCTTCGATGGATGCCCGTCTGCTCGGGAAGTATCATTGAATAAAAAGGACGAAGACGCCGACCACAAGAGAATAAAAATGTAATGGTTTGACGTTTCGGCACCCACAACGGGAGCTCTGTTCACGATGATAGCGAAAAGGCGCAAGTTAAGCTTTTAGATAGTCTACAGCACGTGACCTGAACATCTTGCGTATGCAGAGGGCAGATTACCGTCCGTGCGGCTGAGTGTACTGTTTTTTGTCCGTATTGTCAAAGATTCCAGATACAATCTAGAGGTGAAGTCCTTCTCAGCAGCGACGACACGTGCCCTGCCCCGGTCTATCTCATGATTTGAGGTTTTCGCATGTTCGGCGAGGGCGTTTGATGACACCTTCTCGTTTTTGACATCATTACTGTGCTGTTTCAGCCGTCGCTCGAAGTTCCCGGATTCGCCGAAGTACACGCAATCGCAGTTCGCGCACGGAACTTCGTACACGACACCAGAAAAAAAACCCTTTTCGTAATTTATCTTTTAAATTGACGGGGGAGTGTTTCAGTTTGCACGTGGGTACATGAGCTACGTGTACGTCATACTTGCGCAGAACACGAGTCTAAGGCCCGTATTCACAAACCAACCTCGGCCTTACCTCACGTTTTCCTCAAGTGTCTGTACTCTCTGCATGCGTTATAAGGCCTCAAGAATGGTAACAGGGTTAAAGGTAACAACAAGACTGGTTCATGAATACTGGCCTACTTTGTTCATCAAGCTCAATAAAGGCTTAAGAGCGATGAGAAAAACTCGAGGTAAGCATGAGGTTGGTTTGTGAATACGAGCCAAAGTCTCACTCACAACAGGCACGTAGGGTATACTGGACCGTTTCGAGCAATGCGACGGGTCTGTGGAAGAGCGCTCCAACTTACGTTCCACGGACGACACAAGGAATCCGGGTAGCCACTTCCCGACAGATGCGGAAGTTTTTTTTTCCTCAAGATTTGCCTAACGGCACCCGCACAACTTCTGTAATGGAGTCCGCCCGGCTCCTACTAGATACATTGGTAGCAGTAGACAGCTATTCTCAAGACAACACGCACCACACAATTATGAGTAACATTGTGGCCAGTCCTTACCCGTGGAACACTTCAGACCCTCCGTTTTGCAATATCTGAGATAGAGTGTGCAATGAAACAGGGCGATTCCCACTCTGCCCCAGGACACGACGGATTAACCAACCCGTTCATTAAAGAGTTATTTGAGTATCATCCCGAATTCTGCCGCTTTATTTTTAATACCGCCTTAAGAATCGGCCATTTCCCGCAAGCTTGGAGAACACTGATTCACTGATTCACAACAGTACACTGATTAGACGACTCTACCGCCAAGTAATCCTTCCGTCTCTCACATATGCATCTCCAGTATGGCTAGCCTATGTTCCCATCGCAATTCCTTTTAGAGGTGCCAACAAAGGTGGGGAAAACCCCTGCGACTGATGGCGATAGCACCACTGCTCCATCTTCCCTCAATACATTAACCATGACACCCGCAACGCGTGCGCGAATAATTATCCCTTGCTCATTTTCCTTTGAAAAGCATGCCACTATTTCAACCGGTGCCTTGTCTAAGTTCGCAGTGGAAAGCAGGCTGCCTAAGGTTTCCTGTTGCATCACTGGTTGGAACGACAGACTGACGTGCCCGGCTACCATGCTCCTGGTGAAGAAATTGACTTCGACCTCTGACAGACTACTGTTACCATCCTCAAAAACGCTTACCTCATCCTCCAGACAACTGGCTCGCATCCCACCTCACCGTCATGTTTGACTTTCTCGCGTTCAACAGCAACGCATTTTAAACACACACACACACACACACGAACCGCTAAAACTGAAGGGAAATACACCGCTGATGCATTTTGTCTTGCTCCTTCCTGAGAACGTAATCGGTTTATTGCTTGCACTCGCATGCCAAACTTATTAGGTTTTACCCTGGTTAGTATTTTTTGAGAACAAATTGGTTTTTTTCCAAAAAATTACTTTACAAAATGCCAATTACAAAAATGCCAAGGAAAGTATAGGGGAAGCAATTAGAAGTAATTTACATATATATATATGTATATATATATATATATATATATATATATATATAAAGAAGGAAAGAATGATAAACTTAAGGGCTCGTTTGCTTTGTTAAACACAGTATTAATGAGAACTAACACACAAAGATGCCAAGGAAAGTATAGGGGAAGCTATTAGAAATAATTTTTTTTAATGTAAATGTGAAGAAAGGAAAGTGGACGAAAAGATAACTTGCCACCGGCAGGGACCGAACCTGCGACCTTCGAATAACGCGTCCGATGCTCTACCACTGAGCTACGGTGGCGGTCATCCCTCCGTCCACTTTATAGGGTATATATGTGCACTTAAACTTGGGAGCGTCAGTCAGCGACGCCTGTTGCCATTACGGCGAGTATGGAACACTCTTTTTTTGCCTGTAGGCGTCACCTAGTACGTGATCTCATATATATATATATATATATATATATATATATATATATATATATATATATATATATATATATATATATATATAAAAGAAAAAAGGCGGATACACGTAGGAGAAAGCAATACTTTCATGCCTTACGTTTCGGCCGTGGCACTGCCTTTCTCACAGAAAGTACGAAGGCCGTGCCACGGCCGAAACGTAAGGCATAAAAGTATTGCTTTCTTGTACGTGTACCCGTTTTTTTTTCTTATACAGACCGAACCCACTGAACTTTCCTGCTGAACATATATATATATATATATATATATATATATATATATATATATATATATATATATATATATATATATATATATATATATATATATATATATATATATATATATATATATATATATATATATATATATATATATATATATATATATATATATATATATATATATATATATATATATATATATATATATATATATATATATATATATATATATATATATATATATATATAGGAGGGCGCTGCGGTCGCCGACGAGAGTGGTCGCACCTCACCTCGACTCTGCCGTTTTTCGAATGAATCCGCAGGATTTTCACTGCCCTCATCGAAAATTTGATTACCATCGGCTCCAGAACGATCACGCGAACCCGGGGACACCAAATTTCAGGGTGAGCGTGCATTTTTTGGACTTTTACGACCACATTTACTTCGGCACCACGAGTGAAGTGTTCTAGGCTTAACAGAATTTCGGCTCAGCTGGGCAGCGATCCGCGCCCAGTACACGCGGACTCGATACGGCATGAAACTCAGTGATGGAAGTGGACGACACAACGCCCACAACGCCCGACGACGCCCCCCGACGGGCACGAGGTTAGAGATAACGTCACCACCCCACCCGAGGCCGAGACGGACGCCGACGGCTGGATTGAAGTTACGCGACGGAAGAAAAACCGCGATGCTCGCCGCGACAACGAGCCATCCCCGCAGCGCGAGACCCAGACGCGCGGCCGGAAAGGAGGCATAGTACAGAAAATCCTGCGAACGAGTAGAATGCCGAGACTGCCGAAAGGAGACATTAAGGTCATTATGAGGCCCCGGAATGGCTTGAACCTCCGCACGGCATGCGGAGTGGCATTGGACGAAACGATCAGGAGAACGGCCGGGATAAATGCGGACGAAACAATCACGATTTGCCCTAACTACATTCAAAACATCCTGGTTGCCAGCACGCCGGACGAGGAGACGGCAGGCAAATTAGCGAAGATCCGCTCAATTAAAATGGGGGACAAGGAACACGAGGTCAGTGCGTATGTCTCTGCGCCGGAAGAAATGGTCAAGGGAATTATAAGAGACGTCCCGCTCAGTTACACGCAAGATCAGCTCTCTCGGGCACTGATTACAACAAGGAACCCGAATCTCGCTTACGCCAAGAGACTAGGAAACACTGCCACAGTAATCCTACTCTATGAAGGAAACCGAGTCCCGACGTGGGTGTACTTTAACAGTATAATGATAAGAGTCGCACTCTATCGCAAGCAACTCGACTTCTGCCGGGAATGCGGAAGACTCGGACACAGAGCCGACGTCTGCCCTAGACCGGAAGTCAAACTCTGTCTGATCTGCGGCATGAAAAACCCGAGTGCCGAGCACAAGTGTTCGCCCAAGTGCAAAATCTGCGGGGAAGCTCATCCCACTGCCGATCGCGTATGTAAAGCCAAATACAAGGTTCCGTACGTAGTCAAGACAAGGAGATGGCTCGCGAAAAGCAGGGACAGTCTGGAATATGGGGAAAAAAAGGCGCTCACTCGCGAAGATGGCGGGGAGGATCAGTACCCGGCCCTCCCGCAGAATCCCTCATCGGGGCGTCGCCCAAGAAGCTGTTCGAGATCGAGATCCGACTCCCGGCAACGAGACGAAGCCTCTGCCCACAACTCCTCCTCACCGGCGAGAGGAAGAAAGAGTCGCAGTAGAAGGAAAAGTAGAAGTCTTAGCCGAAGCCAAAGCCGTACTGCACGAAACTCGAATGGCGAGTCCCGTTTCGCGTCGGGCAACGGGCGGTCCCCACCTGGCGGTATGCCGAAAGGACCACTCAAGGTGGCTTGGTCGGACATGGCAGCTGGAAAGAGGGGGGAGCCCAGGAGAATTTTCATCCCCTGACGACCAAGGAACGACCTTGAACTCGGCAATCGGGGCGAGAGTAGAAAGGTTAGACAGAGAGAACAGGGAACTCAGAGAGGAACTGAGCAGGGCCAGACTACAGAACGAGAAATCGGCTAAGAAGATCGAAGAGCTGCAGCAAACGTTAAACGAAATCCTCAAGCACATGGGGGGGGCACCCCGGAGGAGCCCCCGCCCAGCGCGGGGTCGCAGAGCAGACGAGTGCGCCGGCGGAAGAGGAGGTTGACATGTTTGACGCGGAAGGACCGACGGTTGGGTCCAAACGCAAGAATCCGAGTGGCGCGCCAGCCAAGCGATGCAGGGAACAACACTCAGGAATCCAAGAGACCCAGGTCGAGCGCCAAGAAAGTAGACGTGCTCGAGGAAATGATCGATAAGCTGGCGGACAAGACTGAGCGTATGTTCGAAATGCTCCTCACGAGATTAAATGAGTCCGACGCCGAGCGGAATGCGCAACACGCTACCGTAAACACCCAACTCCTGGCCGTGAACAAGCGAATAGAAGACCTAGAACGAAGGGAGGTGCAACTGCAGCAGCCGTGGAGGGCCGATATCCCACTACCCGTCACTAACGACCCGACCATCGTGAACAGAGGTAACAATGCCAATGCCACCTGCCCTGGAGCGGAAGGGATGCACGGTCAGGCGTGCTCCCCCAATACCCTCGCATGACCATGGCTACGCCTCGTATGCACGACAGCAGACTCATCGTCTGGTAGTGGAATTGCAGAGGCTTCAAAAACAAAAAAGCTACGATGATGCAATACATGAAAGCACTCTCGAAAAACAAACTTCCCGACGTAATTGCCTTACAAGAACCTTGCGACCACGCCAAGCTTCCGGGGTACGTCACGCACAGTCCGCTCTCTGACAGGACGGGACGGGACATCAAGATGTGCGTCCTAGTGAGAAGGGGAATAGCGTTCGTCGAACACGAGCTGAACGTGGCGAGCGACATCGATGGCACTCTGATAGAAATCATACCGATCAAGGGCAAAACAGCCGGACTATACCTACTCAACGTTTACAGCACCCCCCTCGAAGAAAGGTCTCACCCACACCTTCGACGGCCTCTTTCGCGAAGCGATGGCGAAAGCCTCCTCCAAACCTTTGCTGATTTGCGGGGACTTCAACGCCCCGCACACGCACTGGGGATATGGCAGCGACTCGCCCAAAGGAAGGAGGCTGGCCGAACTCGTAGACGACCTCGGCCTCACCTTACTAAACGAGCCTGCATCGCACACCAGGATCGGGCAAGGTGTGTGCCGCGACACGACACCTGACCTCTCAATGTGCGTGAACGCGGACGAGGTGAGCTGGGCAAATACGTTTGAAGACCTGGGAAGCGATCATAGAATCCTCAGCGTGGTCGTTGGCAGGATCGTAGAAGAACAGGCATCTAACCGCAAAGTCAGAATCGTCGAGTGGGACAAATTCCGCAAGACCAGGGACCGCGAGAAGAAGGAAGGCCCCATCGAGGACATCGGGGCATGGTGCAAAGAAATTCTTGCAGACGTGGAGAAAGCCACCAAAGAAATCGAATGGACGGACTGGCGGGAAAAGGAAGCTGGGGGTGAGGGAGCTGATGCCCCCGACCCAACCAGAGTAGACAGCCGTCTGGCGCACCTCGTCCTAGCCAAAAAGTCGATGCAACGAAGAGTAAACAAGCAGCGGCTCAACAAAAAGCTACGAAAAAAGATTACCGAAATCAACCGCGAAATTGAGACACACTGCTCCCGCCTATGCGAGCAGGAATGGGAAGAGCTTTGCAATACCATGGACGGAAACATGAGCGCGGGACGCACCTGGAAGATCCTCAAGCACCTGCTGGAGCCCGCCAGTACCAGGACGGCAGTTCGGACAGAGATGGCCAAGTTGCGGCACAAATACACGGACGATCTGGAGGCCCTCGCGGACGAAGTCGTGCGGACGCACCTCACTCGACCCGGGAGCCTAGATCACCCCGAGTATACCGGCGCACCTAACGAAGAGCTGGACGCGGACTTCTCCGTGCAAGAGATAGGGGCGGTTCTCCAGCTACTCAAGACGAAGTCCGCGCCCGGTCCGGACAAAATCACCAACAAGATCCTGAGGAACCTAGACGACAACGCCATCGTAAACCTATGCGAGTACGTGAACGAGTGCTGGAGGACAGGACAGGTTCCGCGTGAATGGAAAACCGTGGATGTGGTGCTCATACCCAAACCGGGCAAGCCGTTGGAAGTCAAAAACATGAGGCCGATCTCCCTCACGTCGTGCGTCGGCAAGGTGATGGAACACGCCTGCCTCAACAGGGTGGTGTCACTCCTCGAGAGGCGAAACGCATTCGGCACCCATATTATCGGGTTCCGGTAAGAACTGTCGACACAGGACTCAATGCTGCAGCTTAAAGAACAAGTCGTAGACGCGCCGAGCACGCACCTTCGCGCCATATTCGGGCTCGACCTAAGGAGCGCGTTCGACAGTGTAAGGCACACGGCCATACTAGAGAAGATCAGTCGGCTAAACCTCGGGGAGAGATTCCACCAGTACGTCGGCTGCTTCCTCGACAGACGTGAAGCGCGAGTCAAGATAGACGGGTTACCAACAAAGACGGTCGAGATGGGGGGGCGCGGGGACGCCGCAGGGCTCCGTGCTCTCCCCAATGCTATTCAACCTCGTCATGATCGGCCTACCGGAGCGGCTCGACGCGATCGAAGGCATCAACCACACAATTTACGCGGACGATATAACGATATGGACCACAGAGAGCATGAGTTCCGGCGGCATGCAAGACAGGCTGCAACAAGCGGTCAGGGAAGTCGAGGGGCACCTCGAGGGCACGGGACTCGTCTGCGCTCCCAACAAGTCGGAGATCCTGCTCCACAGACCTCGCAAACCGGGACGTCTCCCAAAGGACGTGGCCGCGGCCCGTCAGACGGGCGTTCACACACGACAAAAGAGGGAGGCCGCATACCGACGGTGTCCAAGATAAGAGTCCTCGGCCTCTGGCTGGAAGAAAATGGTGCCAATTCCGAGATGGTCACCCGGCTGCGGAAGAAAGTGGCAGCCGCGACGAACTTAATATGGCGAGTCACGAACAGGAGGAAGGGCATGAAAGAGAACAATGTAGTGCGACTAGTGCAAGCATACGCCCTAAGCCACATCGCATACGTTGCTGCTTACGTCGACTGGAGTAGCGGTGAAATCAACAAGCTGGACACGATCATCCGCAGAGCGTATTGAACAGCACTAGGCATACCCCACTACACGGCCAACCACAGACTCTTTGAGTTGGGCGTTCACAACACGCTCGCCGAAATCATCGAGGCTCAAAGGACCGCCCAACTCGAGAGACTGTCGGGCACCAGAACAGGAAGAAACATCCTCGATTCGCTCGGGATTCGGTACCACGGAATGCGAGGACTGAAGGACGCGCTACTGCCAGAAGTCAGGAACGCTATACTGACAGAAAATATACCCAAAAACATGCACCCAGTCCACGATGCACAAAGGCGCAAGCGCAGAGCGGTGGCGATTATCAAATACTATGGCAGACGAGAGGGCGTCCTCTTTGTCGACGCGGCCAGATACTCCCGGCTCGACCGAGGAAAACAACGAAATAAGCAGGGGCGAGGGCAACAACGGCGCCAATCGGCACCCGCTTTCTCCATGGCGGTGGTTGACACGAGAGAACGAACCCTAGTCACAGGATCGGCGCGGCTGCCATCGTCCGAAGCGGCGGAAGAAATGGCCATCGCCCTAGCAATACTTCACGGTGGAAACGAGGACACTCTTGTCGTCAGCGACGCCAAGACGGCGGTCCGGAACTTTACCAAGGGATGGATCTCCGTCGAGGCGGCGCATATGTTGAACGCCAGATCCGAAGACTTCAAGTCCGGTGCGATTACTACGAAGGCTCTGAAATGGTTCCCTGCGCACGTGGGCGAGCTTGGCAACGAGCAAAGACCCGACCTCCCGTCCAACCACAACGAGCGCGCCCACCTCGTCGCGAGACAGCTAACCCGCCGCGACGCGGATGAAAGGGCCGCCGATGTGGAAGACCTCCAAGATGGCGAGGCACCCAGAGACGGAGGACAGTATGCCTCCACGACGACAGGCTCCGATGCCATACAAGACTACAAGGACATCATGGTCACGTACCACGAAATCCTCAGCCATTACAGAAAAACAAGACAACTTTACCCACCACCTCACAAACAGCTTGACAGGTCTCAGGCATCTGACCTGAGGCGTCTGCAACTCATACATTCGAAAATCCCCGGCACCTGCACAGACTGTGTCCCTCGCTACACCCGTCGCCCGACTGTCCGTGGTGCGGGCACGAGACAGCCGACATGGCTCACATACTTTGGAACTGCGAACGCCGTTTTCGCCTTCACTACCGGGACGAGAGCGCCTGTACCCCAGGACGACTGGCTGAGCGGTGGCGAGCCGCGCTTCTCAGCCCACATCCGGTGGACCAACTCTGGGCTGTCCAGCGAGCCAGGACCATCGCCGAGGACCTCACTCAATGTTCCCCGGACGACGGCCCCTGGAGGCCTAGCCCGGGCCAGTAATTTCTCGCTGGATTAATAAAGTTTATTACCTACCTATATATATATATATATATATATATATACTTCGAAGTAAAGGACGTGCAAAACGAAAACTTCGTTTATTTTTGCAACGTTTCAGCCGGGGCCCGGCCTTCATCAGGGAAAAAAAACGGGTTTTTTTTTCCTGATGAAGGCCGGGCCCCGGCTGAAACGTTGCAAAAATAAACGAAGTTTTCGTTTTGCACGTCCTCTACTTCGAAGTATTGCATTTGCTGGATCCAAGGACACCTTCTTCTTCATATATATATATATATATATATATATATATATAGTTGCAGCAAGGAAATAACGCTGGCCCCGGTAGAATAAGGGCTGATTCACAGCGGCGACTGGTCGCGCAACCAAGTTAGTCGCTTTGCGACTGGCCGCATAGTAGCTGGGGCTAGAAGCCAACATGGCAGCACCCATGCAGACGCGACCGCCCGCTTCGATCCGAAATCGCGGTTGCTACTCGCCCACTCTCTTCACAGCAATGAATAAATGGTGAAATCAGCTATCGCTTCTTGTCATCTCACGCTGGGGACAAAGCATCAGGTATGTTCTGTCTTTTTTATTGAGATTAGCCGTGTTCTTCAGCCCTGCCTGATAAGCCTTGTCTCCAAGAATCTGAGAATGAATCTTGGAAACACTGCAAAGTACCGACGAATACATTGCTCTCGAAGCTTCAGGACGTAAATATAAAGTAAATAAATGCGTAGGTTGCGAACCTACGGGCCACAGAGCGCAGGACGACGACATGATACGTTCGATGCGGATGGAAACTGCATAAACAGGTGTCGCCATTTTGACCTTTCCGGCGCTGCCGTCTGCTTGCTTTCGCTCGCGTGTGCGCAGACGGACGCCGAGCAGACGACGCGACGCGACGCGGCGGCAGTGGGCGATCGCAATAGAAAAAAAAAGCAATGGGCCCGGTGTAAACAAAAGCTGACATCACTTCTGGCCTTCGCTGATTGATTCTAGCCGTCCTGCGACTGAAAAGTCGCGCAAGCGAGCGACTGAGTCAGAGCAGTCGCTTTGCGACCAAAGCGACTGATTGCGACCGTTTGCGACCAGTCGCAAAGCTACTAACTTGGTCGCGCGACCGGTCGCCGGTGTGAACCTGCCTTAGGGAACAAAAGAGAGTACGACGCACGTTGGTTTTGCACGGTATATTTTCTTACGTTTCGGCTGGTGGACCAGATTTGACAAAGGCTGGTCCACCAGCCGAAACGTCAGAAAATATACCATGGAAAACCAACGTGCGTCGTACTCTCTTTTGTTCATATATATATATATATATATATATATATATATATATATATATATATATATATATATATACGCTTCTAAAAAACTGTTTATTGGTGACGTTTTGATCGGAGACCGATCTTCATCAAGACAAAACTTACCAGGCGCCGATGCGCTTTTATATCATCGCCGTGCCGAGAGAAAGAGAGAAAAAAGAAAAAAAAGTGAGAAGAAGCGTACATACTGATAAGTGGTCACACGACCACGTGCGCGTACTGCTACATGCGCATAGCACCTGTATTTGGGGGGGGGGGGGGAAAGAAAAACAAATCGGTGCAAAAATAAACGAGTGGCCAAAAAAGACAGAGTGGTCACACGACCATGTGCGCGTATTTCTACATACTTAGGCATAAACACGTGTTTTCTAAAAAAAAAAGAAAAAAAAAACAGAAAACACGAAGTGGACATGTTAAGTACATTCCTGTGGTGCCCCCGGCACATACCAAGATATACGAAGACGCATGTTTCAAGAAAAAAGTGAACAAACCAAAAATATGTAGATATACATAGATGGTCCAGGTGGGCACGTTAAGCACATTCCAGTGGTACATTGTGAAGGTTCACTACGCAGGCTCATCTCTTCCCGGAGCTTGAACACAACAACACAGTACATTCCTTTCGTCCATTGTCACTTCTCACCTATTCTCCCCTGCCCCTCCTTAGCTGCTCCTGAAGCCTAGAGAGGGGGGTCTACGTTCCTACGATCTCCGGTCTGTGGCTCAAGAATAATTCAGAAGAAAATGGAGAGTGTTTTTCACATTTTTGACGTGGGGTTCGAATATGTCATTCACTCGGTTGTCTGAGGGATTTCATTGTAGAGGGGAATTATTCGAAAGTTGCCCACCCTTCTCGGAATGCGCGTGCAGATCTTGCATGCCCGACAACGTGTTCCGAGTGATATGCCAAAAAATACTAATAAAAAATGGAAAGAAGTTTGGTTAGGATCATTATTATCCTGAATCTTCCAGAGCGCGGATTGAAGACAGTGTACCCGGAGTGATATTTAGACCAGCCTTTAATGTATCAAATTTATAAATCATGTATGATTCGCGCTGCTCACGCTCCCTTGTACTGGAGAAACCGCTTTGTAAGAGTGTGACCTTGATGGAATCAAACGGGTGGTTTTCGGAGTTTATATGCCGAGACAGAGGCAGATCCGGAAGCGAATGAGCATGTGAACGATGGTTATTGAAGCGGGTGCGGAAGGCCGTGTCAGTCTGACCTATGTATTGAATACTGCATATTCCGCACTCGAGAAGGTATACTACATTAGAGCTGTCGCAGTTAAGGTTTGAGTGAATGGAGTATTTGAAATTGGAATGTGTGCTTTGAGCAACGTTGGTTACCTGTATGTGTTTGCACACCTTGCAGCGGGCCTTGCCGCATGGCTGACATCCAGTTATAGGTGTCTTATCGGTTTTTGAACGAACAAGATAATCTTTAATGTTTTTGGGGCGTCTATATACAACTCGCGGAGGGGAAGGGAATGTTTTGGATAGCCGTTCACTCTGTTGTAAGATGTTAAAGTGTTTCTTTAGAATTTGTTTACGTTGGGGGGGGTTCCTCCCAAATGTTAGAACTAAGTTTTTCCGTCCCTCTTGTTTTAATTCTTTCTGCTGGTAAAGTAGCTGCTGGCGATCTAGGTTTGCCGCTTTATGTATGGCGTCGTTGACTATAGAAGGAGGATAATGTTGCTTTGCAAGTATGTTGCGCAAGTTCTCTGCGTTGGCCTCAAAGTCTTCGGGGCGGGAGCAAATTCTTTTGAATCGGTGGGCCTGCGAGTACGGGATGGACGTCTTGCAGTGACGAGGGTGACAGCTATCGAAATGAAGGTATTGCTGCCTGTCTGTAGGCTTTTTGTAAACGTTAGTAGTTAATGATCCGTCTTTTACCTTTACGTGGACGTCTAGGAAATTTATTTCAGTTGTTGAGTATGCATAGGTGAATGTTATGTCTGGATGAACTTTGTTGAAAGATTCTATAAAATTAATTAAGCTCTCTTGCGTATCCGAGGACTCGGGCAAAGGGCAGCGAAGCACCCGCACAAAGGACCGCACAGGCCATCACAACACCTGTTCATTCATTGAAGAAACAGGCAACAAAACCCCATCCTGTGCGCACCGAGACCACGGCGACCTCGTCGTCCAATTCGACCGCTTCAGCACCAACGTCTCGGAATGCAGAGACGGCCGCACCAACGGCCGGGGAAAGGAAATCATCTCAACGGCCCCGAGACAGAGAACCAAGGCGTTCAAGATCATGGTCTTCGCCACCCTCCACTAGACGGCGGCCAACTCAACCCGAGCACGGCACCTCCACTTCAGCAGGCCCGCCACCGACCACAAAGGACTGCGAGCCATCGGACTCCCCTCCAGCACACAGGGAACACGACTCTGCCCCCTCCTCAAAAAGGTACGATCTCCGGAAATACTGTGGCTCTACTAGGCTGTGACAATCCGATCGCTCTAACCCATTGAACACCTCCCCCACAGACGACGCGCGCGCTATACCACAGACACCCCATTTCGTTAGGTTAAGAAAAATTGTTGATAAACGTCTACGCCATGACCTGCATGTGCGAAGCCTCAAAATTTATTTACGATATGGTATCGCCCCTCAGGGCATTCGACTATCATTTAAGTCGTCAATGCATGACTTTGACGAAGAGGAAACCCAACAATGTAATCTAATTCTGAAATCTGCTTCACTAAAACTAACCGAACTCTTTGTGGCGCGCTGTGAAAGGGTGCTCGCGTCTCTGAGGGCGGCGGAACGTCAAGCTAGATCTAATACTTCCCTATCCACTATAGAAGTTGCTGAACTAGAACGTTTTGAGAAAAAGAGGACACAGAAAATCCTGAAAATTAAGGAGAAAAAAATGGCAAGGGATAAACTTCCGTACTTCTGCGAGCTCTACATCGACAATCCAGAGGGCCCTCAACCAGTGGTTGTGCCACAACTTGGAAGCACGCATAAAATCTTTAACGACCAGCCGAGAGGCACTACTAACACACAAAACAACATAGAAGAAAATGTAATTAACCTCTCCAACGTTCAACTTAGTAGTCATGAACGAGCAGTAATCTCCCGCGTACTGACATTTTGCCCCACTACTGGCCGATACAATCAGTTCTCCTTATTACAAGACCTCGATAACTTCGCACGGAATCTTCGCCTAGAGGAATACTTTTTCGACAAACCCCAGAGGGAAACCACTACCATAATACCTTCTAGTTCAAGGCAACAGTGGACACCAAGCTCTCAGCGGGAGAGGCATTTAGATACCTACATCGAAGCCGTCCAAAAAGACATACTGCGGGAATATAACACACACAGACCTGCAGTAGCCAAAAACCTCTCAAGAAAGGAGTATGAAGCAGTTAAGACACTCAGTGATCGAACAGATATCGTCATAAAACCAGCGGATAAAGGGGGAGGGATTGTAATATTAAATAAATCCGACTATATCCAAGAGGGCACCCGCCAATTAACTAACACCTCTTTCTACAAACCACTTGATAAAGATCCAACACTAGAACATCAAGCAATAATAACAACCGCACTTCATGATCTGGTAGAGCTCGGAGAGTTAGATTCCAAACTTTCTAGGGCGCTTACTGTAGCACGTGCCACACCAGGACGGTTTTATATGCTTCCGAAAATACACAAAAAAGGAAACCCCGGCCGACCAATAATTTCAGGAAGAGGTACCCTCACCGAAGCAATATCAAGTTACATAGACTCCTTAATTAAGAACATACCGCCTACACATCCCTCCTACCTACGTGATACCAACAACTTCATTAGGACGATCAAAGATGTAAAAATCCCTGATGGTGCCTTCCTTGTAACTCTTGATGTAACTTACCTGTACACCAATATTCCGCATAGTGACGGCATCAAAACATTAGTAGAGTCTTATAGTGCGCATAAACTGGATGACTCACCAAACACATCAGTCATTGAAACCCTTGCTAAGCTGGTACTTCAACTCAACAGCTTCGAGTTCCATAACCAATACTATTTACAAATTAATGGCACTGCTATGGGGACTCGTATGGCACCTAACTACGCAAACATCTTTATGAATGATCTTGAAACTAAGTTTCTATCAACCCAGAAAATTAAGCCACTTCTTTACAGACGCTTCTTAGATGATATATTTATTATTTGGACGGATACGCAAGAGAGCTTAATTAATATTATAGAATCTTTCAACAAAGTTCATCCAGACATAACATTCACCTATGCATACTCAACAACAGAAATAAATTTCCTAGACGTCCACGTAAAGGTAAAAGACGGATCATTAACTACTAACGTTTACAAAAAGCCTACACACAGGCAGCAATACCTTCATTTCGATAGCTGTCACCCTCGTCACTGCAAGACGTCCATCCCGTACTCGCAGGCCCACCGATTCAAAAGAATTTGCTCCCGCCCCGAAGACTTTGAGGCCAACGCAGAGAACTTGCGCAACATACTTGCAAAGCAACATTATCCTCCTTCTATAGTCAACGACGCCATACATAAAGCGGCAAACCTAGATGGCCAGCAGCTACTTTACCAGCAGAAAGAATTAAAACAAGAGGGACGGAAAAACTTAGTTCTAACATTTGGGAGGAACCCCCCCCAACGTAAACAAAATTCTAAAGAAACACTTTAACATCTTACAACAGAGTGAACGGCTATCAAAAACTTTCCCTTCCCCTCCGCGAGTTGTATATAGACGCCCCAAAAACATTAAAGATTATCTTGTTCGTTCAAAAACCGATAAGACACCTATAACTGGATGTCAGCCATGCGGCAAGGCCCGCTGCAAGGTGTGCAAATACATACAGGTAACCAACGTTGCTCAAAGCACACATTCCAATTTCAAATACTCCATTCACTCAAACCTTAACTGCGACAGCTCTAATGTAGTATACCTTCTCGAGTGCGGAATATGCAGTATTCAATACATAGGTCAGACTGACACGGCCTTCCGCACCCGCTTCAATAACCATCGTTCACATGCTCATTCGCTTCCGGATCTGCCTCTGTCTCGGCATATAAACTCCGAAAACCACCCGTTTGATTCCATCAATGTCACACTCTTACAAAGCGGTTTCTCCAGTACAAGGGAGCGTGAGCAGCGCGAATCATACATGATTTATAAATTTGATACATTAAAGGCTGGTCTAAATATCACTCCGGGTACACTGTCTTCAATCCGCGCTCTGGAAGATTCAGGATAATAATGATCCTAACCAAACTTCTTTCCATTTTTTTTATTAGTATTTTTTGGCATATCACTCGGAACACGTTGTCGGGCATGCAAGATCTGCACGCGCATTCCGAGAAGGGTGGGCAACTTTCGAATAATTCCCCTCTACAATGAAATCCCTCAGACAACCGAGTGAATGACATATTCGAACCCCACGTCAAAAATGTGAAAAACACTCTCCATTTTTTTCTCAATTATTCTTGAGCCCCAGACCGGAGATCGTAGGAACGTAGACCCCCTCTCTAGGCTTCAGGAGCAGCTAAGGAGGGGCAGGGGAGAATAGGTGGGACGTGACAATGGACGAAAGGAATGTACTGTGTTGTTGTGTTCAAGCTCCGGGAAGAGATGAGCCTGCGTAGTGAACCTTCACAATGTACCACTGGAATGTGCTTAACGTGCCCACCTGGACCATCGATGTATATCTACATATTTTTGGTTTGTTCACTTTTTTCTTGAAACATGCGTCTTCGTATATCTTGGTATGTACCGGGGGCACCACAGGAATGTACTTAACATGTCCACTTCGTGTTTTCTGTTTTTTTTTCTTTTTTTTTTAGAAAACACGTGTTTATGCCTAAGTATGTAGAAATACGCGCACATGGTCGTGTGACCACTCTCTCTTTTTTGGCCACTCGTTTATTTTTGCACCGTCTTTTTTTTATTTATTTTTTTTTATTTTGTTTTTTTTTCCAAATACAGGTGCTATGCGCATGTAGCAGTCCGCGCACGTGGTCGTGTGACCACTTATCAGTATGTACGCTTCTTCTCACTTTTTTTTCTTTTTTCTCCCTTTCTCTCGGCACGGCGATGATATAAAAGCGCATCGGCGCCTGGTAAGGTTTGTCTTGATGAAGATCGGTCTCCGATCGAAACGTCACCAATAAACAGTTTTTTAGAAGCGTATATATATTTTTCCTATTTTGTTCTACGGCAACCGAAGCCAGACTCTTCATAATCTACGTATATATATATATATATATATATATATATATATATATATATATATATATATATATATATATATATATGGGTTATAGCACAACGGAAGCGTTGTCAACAAGGATATAAATATTTATTTAGTTCCCAACAGTTTCGGGAGGGGGACCTCCCTTCGTCAGGGGTTGAGTTAAATTTAACTCAACCCCTGACGAAGGGAGGTCCCCCTCCCGAAACTGTTGGGAACTAAATAAATATTTATATCCTTGTTGACAACGCTTCCGTTGTGCTATAACCCATTGCTGAACCAAGACAACTGGCCCATCGAACTATTATTCTCATTGATATATATATATATATATATATATATATATATATATATATATATATATATATATATATATATATATATATATATATATATATATCAATGAGAATAATAGTTCGATGGGCCAGTTGTCTTGGTCATATGTATATATATATATGACTTGAAGGGAATATCCGACAGGTCCGGGTAATATTTGTTGTGAATGAAATTGCAGGTAGCACAATAACTTTTCTTGCCATGGCCCAGAAGCGTTAGCAAAAGCATTTTCCTTTTTCATGTGTGCTACCTGCAATTTCAACCAATATATATATATATATATATATATATATATATATATATATATATATATATATATATATATATATATATATATATATATATATTGTAGAAGGAGACACAGTGAGAACGCCCTTGCTTCGGGCCGGCTGTTCTTTATCTCCCTCGTCTTTCTCTTCTTCGCAGTCGCTTCGCGCGGGCCCGCGCCGCTTCGGCGTTGTCATCCTTACACTCGGCCGCGACTGCGACGTAGCATGACCAGCTACCGAAAAGTCTCTGGCGGGCGAAATTGACTGCTCCGTGCCGGTCTTGGCAGATATCTGTTCTTCTGCGACTGGGTGTGCTGGAGAGCTGATGTTTCTGGCGGTCGGCACTGGCTATTGCGGGAAGGTCGTAGCCGTCGCTGTCGCTTCTCTCGCCGCCTTTCTGGACGCAATGTTAGCCATTCACGGTGAATGGTACATAACTGCACTGACGTGCTACGGTCGCAAGTAGACCACGTGGTCAGTAGACCGGCGCTGCGTCTGCGCAGCGTTGAAGGAGTGCGTCCGCTTCGCCGCGATGAACTACAATTGCGCGAGCTAGGCGGAATGTACGGCGCTGCCGAAGCAGGGGCGTCCATTGCTTCAGGGTTCCGCAGTGGGGACAGGTGTATGTCATGGTCATGCAGCACTGGTGCTGTAGTGCTCCCCGTGGTGGTCGAGCTGGCAGGTCTTGATCAAGTGCCGCTTGCATTCGAGCTGTTCCGGTCGGAAGCAGTGTCGCCAACAGGGGAGTTGCTCTGCACCGACAGGCCCTGGATAACTATGACCTCAAGTGGGGTTAGCAGCTCTGTTTCCTTTACGGAGACATGTATTGGGAAATGACGAGCGTCCACGCACGCGCCCGATAACTGCGGCGTCTGGATAAATCGGTCATACTGATCAGGCCCGATGTTGTTGGCATCACCGGACAATCAAACTTTGTGGAGAGGTAGCGCGTAAGCCGTGGTGTTACAGGCACTCGTAGAATGGTATGGTGTGTCCGGCAGACTAGGGGCCAACGACTCCACGTGCTTAAGTGATGTCGAGCTTGGAGGCGGCATCAACAACTGCTGAGGCTTGAGGGTGGTCTTGTCTGTCGTCGGTCTGGAGGGCTCCGACGAGCGATCAAGCTGGAGCCCCACGTGAGCTCGGGGTCTGACAAAGGGCACATCCACACCACGCCCCTCCCAATCTCGTTCCACAAGAAAAGGCAGGGTGGTAGATGACCGAGGTGCACTGTTGAGGTGGTGAGGTCCACATCTCCGATCCGCGGTAGAAAATGGGTCGGCAGGAAGGAGGTCGCAAGTGTGGGAAAGGGGCCGAAAGAGACTTGTCAACCTCGCACACCATTCGGACCAGGACTTTTGTTTGATGCCTTCGTAGCCGTGCCATGCCTTGGCCGCACCCCCCAAGGCGGTCGTTGGCAAAAAGCCATTTTCTGTCTTCCGGCCAGGCAAGGAGTGTGCCGAGTGCGTTGACGGTCTCAACCCACCCGAAGACGTCGTCTTGGAAGCCATGGAACTCCAGTACTGCCCAAATAGCTGCCGATGATGGTGATGCGGCAGACTAGAACCCGGAGTCCAGCGGCGAAAAACGGTCGAGACGTTCTGCAAGCTGTTTGAGGAAATGGAAGAGCTCCGAGTCGCTGTAGGGTGAAAGCCCCAATGAGCCAGGAGTTGCGGCCGCGGAGTATGCGGTGGTCGCAGCACTCACGGCGGCGTGGTCCCTGGCTAAGGAAGCGTGAACTGGTACTGCGGCGTCGGCGAAGCGATGTTGAACCGCCGAGGAGGCCTGGACGCCGTCCACGGACGGTGCTTGAAGCGCCGACAAGTTGCCAGGTACCGAGGAGGCATGTACGCCGTCCCTAGGCGAGAGGAGCCCGTGTGCGTTGTTGTCGCGAAGTAGCACGTCGCCGGACAAGTTCGCCGGAACCCCAACGGAGGCCTGGACGCCGTCCGCTGGTGGTGGGATCGATACTTGCCGCGGTGGTCGACTTGCGGGTTCCAACATCGAGGAAGCGTGACGGCGTTCCTCAGGAAGACGCGTCACCTCAAGCTAACAGCAGGGGTTCTTCAAAGCCTTTCGACGACTGCGCCATTGTAGAAGGAGACACAGAGACAACGCCCTTGCTTCGGGCCGGCTGTTCTTTATCTCCCTCGTCTTTCTCTTCTTCGCAGTCGCTTCGCGCGTGCCCGCGCCGCTTCGGCGTTGTCATCCTTATAATATATATATATATATATATATATATATATATATATATATATATATATATATATATATATATATATTGTCACGTGGTCGTGACGTCGACGAAGGCAGTAGCCGGTATGTCTAAGATTAAACTGTTTATTAGGCCGAACTTGTGGCCGGTAAACGGAAAGTAAGATTACAGAAATAGACGCTGGCACTGATAGCGGCGAACAGAGCGTCGACCGTCGATCAAACTGAACATCGTTGGAGCGCGCCGGCTTTTATGCATCACGCGTCGAACATTCAAGCCTTATCACTGGTCATCGCGAAAGCTCAGGAATAATCTCGAGTGGTCGCGTCTTGCGCGCAATCTTAACAAAACGATCTACAATAATCGCGAAGGTTCTAGAACAATAAGGCGCGGTTTGAGCTGAGCTTTGCTGACGGTCTTTGTGGGCGAAAACCGAATACAACAAAAGTGAAATTAAGAATAGCGCGCGGCAATGCCCCCCCTCTGAAAAGGCATCGTCCCGATGCTTTAAACAGAACACGGGGGAAAATGCATGCAACAATAAATCACAACAATAAGGAAAGAAAGTACAATAATTAAGCAATAGGTGCAGTCCTCTGGTTTGCTAACGCGCGTAATACGGCTTGAGGCGCACGACATGGACGACTTCGGGTCGCGCACGGCGCCGTTGAGAGTTCGTTATGCCGTCCGGGACGACCTCGTAGTCCAGAGCACCGAGACGTCGAAGCACCTTGTACGGCCCGAAGTATCGCCGAAGGAGCTTTTCACTAAGTCCACGTCGGTGTATCGGTGTCCACACCCAAACGCGGTCCCCGGCCTGGTATTCCACGAAGCGTCGTCGAAGATTGTAACGGCGGCTGTCGGTCGTCTGCTGATTCTTGATCCGCAGGCGGGCGAGCTATCGTGCTTCTTCGGCGCGCTGGAGGTAGGCGGTCACGTCGATGTTTTCCTCATCGGTGACGTTCGGTAACATGGCGTCGAGCGTCGTTGCCGGGCTCCGTCCGTAGACCAACTTGTATGGCGTCATCTGCGTCGTTTCTTGCACGGCCGTGTTGTATGCGAAGGTCACGTACGGAAGGATGGCGTCCCACGTCTTGTGTTCGACGTCGACGTACATGGCCAGCATGAAGGCGATGGTCTTATTTAGACGCTCGGTGAGGCCGTTGGTCTGTGGGTGGTAGGCCGTGGTGCAGTGGTGGCTTGTCTGGCTATATCCCAAGATCGCCCGAGTTAGATCAGCCGTAAAGGCCGAACATCTGTCGGTGATAACCTCTGAGGTGCCGTGTCGAAGGATGATGCTCTCAACGAAGAACTTTGCTACCTCGGCGGCACTGCCCTTGAGCAGGGCCCTTGTCTCGGCGTAGAGGGTGAGGTGGTCAGTAGCTGCGACGATCCACTTGTTTCCGGAATTCGACGTCGGGAACGGCCCCGGTAAGTCCATGCCGATTTGCTGGAACGGCCGGCGAGGTGGCTCGATGGGTTGCAGAAGTCCGGCTGGCCTAGTCGGTGGTGTCTTCCGTCGCTGACAATCTCGGCAAGTCCTCACGTAGTGGGTGACGTCGGCAGTGAGGCGAGGCCAGTAGTACTTTTCTTGTATCCTTGCCAGCGTACGGGAAAATCCAAGGTGTCCAGCCGTCGGGTCGTCATGCAAAGCATGCAGAACTTCTGGTCGTAATGCCGAAGGTACTACGAGGAGGGAGTCGGCCCGAAGTGGCGAGAAGTTTTTCTTTAGGAGAACGCCGTTGCGCATGAAAAACGACTCCAGTCCTCGTCTGAATTCCTTTGGAGCCACGGTGGCTTTGCCCTCGAGGTATTCCATAAGGCCCTTGAGTTCCGGATCGGCGCGCTGTCGCTCGGCGAAGTCGTCGGCACTTATGGTTCCCAGGAAGCCGTCATGATTCTGGTCGTCCAGCGGCGGTGGGTCGACGGGGGCACGAGACAGGCAGTCGGCGTCAGAGTGTTTTCTTTCGGACTTGTAAACGACGGTAATGTCGAATTCTTGAAGTCTCAGGCTCCACCGTGCGAGGCGACCAGAAGGGTCCTTCAAGCTAGCTAGCCAACACAAGGCGTGGTGGTCGCTCACAACTTTGAAGGGCCTGCCGTAAAGGTAGGGGCGAAACTTTGATGTAACCCAGATGATGGCAGGGCACTCCTTTTCTGTTGTGGAGTAGTTGGCCTCTGCCTTTGATAGCGACCGGCTAGCATAACTGATAACCCTTTCCAGTCCGTCCGTCCTCTGCACAAGGACGGCGCCGAGTCCTACGCTGCTCGCGTCGGTGTGCACTTCTGTTTCGGCGTGTTCGTCGAAATGCGCAAGTAACGGCGGCGTTTGCAGGCGTCGTTTTAGTTCTTGAAATGCTTTCTCCTGCGGTGTTTCCCACTTGAACTCGACGTCGGTCCTGGTGAGGTTTGTGAGAGGCTCGGCGATGCGGGCGAAGTTTTTAACGAACCGCTTGTAATAGGCACACAAGCCGAGAAATCGACGCACGGCCTTCTTGTCGGTCGGTGGCGGGAAAGCAGCGATGGCGGTTGTCTTTTGCGGGTCGGGGCGTACTCCGGATTTGCTTATCACGAGGCCGAAGAACAAAAGTTCTTCGTACGCGAAGCGGCACTTCTCTGGCTTGAGAGTGAGTCAGGACGTCTTGATTGCCTGAAGTACAGCTTCAAGGCGCCGCAGGTGTTCATCGAAGTTCGAGGAAAACACAACGACGTCGTCCAAGTACACAAGGCAAGTCTGCCACTTCAAGCCAGCCAGTACAGTATCCATAACGCGTTGGAAGGTCGCGGGGGCCGAGCAAAGACCAAAAGGCATGACCTTAAACTCGAACAGGCCGTCTGGTGTTATAAAGGCAGTCTTTTCTCGGTCTCTCTCGTCGACTTCGATTTGCCAGTAGCCCGTCTTTAGGTCCATCGACGAAAAGTACTTCGCGTTATGGAGTCGATCCAGGGCGTCGTCTATCCGTGGGAGGGGGGTACACGTCCTTCTTCGTGATCTTGTTCAGGCGACGATAATCGACGCAGAAACGTAGCGTCCCGTCCTTCTTCTTCACGAACACCACGGGAGACGCCCAGGGACTCTTGGACGGCTGGATTATATCGTCGCGTAGCATTTCGTCGACTTGCTTCTGTACGGCTTCGCGTTCTCGCGTCGAAATTCGATACGGGCTCTGACGGACTGGTCGGGCACTTTCTTCAGTTATGATACGGTGTTTGGCGACTGGGGTCTGTCGAATCCTTGACGACGATGAGAAGCAGTCCTTGAATTGCAGGAGCAGATTTTTGAGCTTGTCTTGCTTCTGCTTTGGAAGGCTGGGGTTGACGTCGAAATCTGTTTCGGGACCTCCATTCGTCGAAGAATGTTCGGCAGTATCGGAGAGGGCGAAAGCATTGCTGGTGTCCACGAATTTCTCGATGTAGGCGACCGTCGTACCAATGTTGAGGTGCCTATATTCGTGGCTGAAGTTTGTCAGTAGTACCTTTGCTTTGCCGTCGCGCAACTCGGCGATGCCTCTTGCGACGCAAATCTGACGGTTCACAAGCAGGTGCTGATCGCCCTCGACGACGCCTTCAAGGTTAGCGGGTATTTCGGTGCCGACGGAAATGACGACGCTGGAAAGAGGCGGAACGGTTACCTGCTCTTCTATTACATTCAAGGCATGATTCTTCGGCGACGTGTATGGCCGCAACGCTTTTTCTGAAGTCAGTGTTATCGACTCAGACCTCAGGTCGATGACGGCGCCGTGTTGACTTAGGAAGTCCATCCCCAGTATCACATCCCTGGAGCAGTGCTGCAGAATTAGAAAGCTGGCGGGATAAGTCCGGTTATTGATGGTGACTCTTGCGGTGCAGACACTGGCCGGCGTTATTAGATGACCCCCCAGCGGTCCTGATTTCAGGGCCTTGCCAAGCAGTCTTTACTTTCCTCAACTTCGTCGCGAAAGACCCACTGACGACGGAATAGTCGGCTCCAGTGTCGACGAGAGCGGTGACGGTGTGGCCGTCGAATATTACGTCGAGGTCGCTGGTTCGTCGTCGTGCGTTGCGGTTGGGTCGCGGCGTCGGATCACGGCTGCGTCAAAATGTTGTGGTGCTTCCATGCTGCGTCGTCAGGTTTTCTTCGGTCCACGAGGTTTTCTCGAGAGGGCTTCGTCTGCTTCGCGTCGTGTTGCGCAGGTCTCGTCGCGTTGTCGTCGTCGGCGGCCGCGGAGGATCTTCGGCATTTCGTCGAACAGCAACCGCACCTCCATCGGTTGCTGCCCTTAGTTTCCCAGGTATGGGCTAGGTGACCGGCCCCGGTTTGGGCCAGTGTACTGCCGGCGGTGCGGTGACATGTAGCGGCCGGGCGACGGTGAGCGGGAAGGTCGTCGGGGCGTCCACTGAGGTCCTGCGAGGTAGTCGGCGATGTCTTGCGGTCGTTCACCCCGCTGTGGACGAGGCGCGTTGACGGCGAAACCTCGCAGTCCCATCTCACGGTACTGGCATCGGCGGTACGTGTGGCCGGCTTCTCCGCAGTGGTAGCAGAGAGGACGGTGGTCGGGGGGCTCGCGCCAGATGTCGGTCTTCCTCGGCGTGTACCGCTGGCCGGCAGGCGGGCGAGATGGCGGTGGTGGGGGGCGGCGGCGTAGTCTGGCGACGGTAGTGCTGCTGAGCGGCGTCCTGACGGGGTCATGGAGAGGGTACGTAGCGTCGGGCTGCAGCAGCGTAACTCAAGGCCTGCGGCTGTGACTGTGGCGGCTCAGGGGTGCCGAGCGACTGCTGGAGTTCTTCACGAACTATCTCGGCTATCGAATCCACCTGAGGTTGCGATCTGGGGAACATCTTCTGCAGCTCCTCACGCACGACCGCTCTGATCGTCTCGCGGAGGTCATTGTTTCCCAGCGCTTGAACATCCGTGTAGCTCGTAGTTGGCAGGCGGCGGTTGTATTGCCTGTTGCGGATTTCGCGTGCTTTCTCGATGGTAGTGGCCTCCGAAACGAATTCCGAGACCGTCTTCGGGGGGTTGCGCAGAAGTCCGGCGAAAAGTTCTTCCTTTACTCCTCTCATGAGGAACCGAACCTTTTTTTCCTCGGACATTTCAGCGTCGGCGTGCCGGAAGAGTCGCGTCATTTCTTCCACGAAGATGGTCACACTTTCGTTCGGGAGTTGCACCCGCGTCTCCAGCAATGTCGCGGCTCTTTCCTTGCGGGCGATGCTCCTGAACGTGTCCAGGAATGTGCCGCGGAAGAGATCCCACGTTTGAAGGGCCGACTCCCGGTTCTCGAACCAGGTCCTTGCTGAGTCTTCTAGGTAAAAGTAGGCCCGGCGCAGCTTCTCGTCGGAGTCCCAGTGGTTGAACGTGGCGACCCGCTCGTATTCCTCCAGCCAGCTTTCTGGATCCTCGCATGGTGAACCGCAGAAAGTCGGCGGCTCTCGGGGTTGGTGCATGACGACCGTTGTGGGCGGTACAGGCGCTGCCATCGTATCTGCGGTCGCTGTCGTGGTTTTGGGCTGGCTGGTTGTCTCGGGAAGTAGCCCGTACTCTGGCTGAAGTCCCTGCTGCCTGCGGCTAGCTCGAGATTCCGGGTTCTCCTTAGCGTCATCTTCTTCGTGGCTTGAGCTTGGGTTAGTGCTTCGCGGGGGGCGTCCGGAGCATGGACGAAGCAGCACCTCCACCAGATGTCACGTGGTCGCGACGTCGACGAAGGCAGTAGTCGGCATGTCTAAGATTAAACTGTTTATTAGGCCGAACTTGTGGCCGGTAAACGGAAAGTAAGATTACAGCAATACACGCTGGCACTGATAGCGGCGAGCAGAGCGTCGGCCGTCAATCAAACTGAACATCGTTGGAGCGCGCCGGCTTTTATGCATCACGCGTCGAACATTCTAGCCTTATCACTGGTCATCGCGCAAGCTCAGGAATAACCTCGAGTGGTCGCGTCTTGCGCGCAATCTTAACAAAACGATCTACAATAATCGCGAAGGTTCTAGAACAATAAGGCGCGGTTTGAGCTGAGCTTTGCTGACGGTCTTTGTGGGCGAAAACCGAATACAACAAAAGTGAAAATAAGAATAGCGCGTGGCAATATATATATTGTGATGACGATGAGCCGCAACCGAGCTTGGGCCTCGTGCTCAACCAGCACGAAGAAAAGAAAGACGAAGTCAGGGAATAGAACAGCCGGCCCGCAGCTAGGGCGCTGTCTCTGTGTCTCCTTCTTCTACAATGGCGCAGTCGACGAAGACGAAGTGCTACGTCTACGACTCTTCGTCCATGGCAGTCAGCAACGTGAACCAGCAGTAAGTGCTGCTTGAGGACGGCGCCCAGGCCTCCTCGGCACCTGCTCACCTGCCGCCACTGCCACCACCGTTCGGGGACGGCGTCTAGGCCTCCTCGACGGCTCCACACCACTGCAGTGACGCGGTGTTCACGACAAGGGACGCCGTCCACGCGTCCTGGACCATGGATCCAGCCACCGCGAGTACCGGGACCGCCGCGCACTCCGCGAACCCCGCCGAGGGTTCGTCGGGTGCCTCTGCCGGCAACGGTGCGGAACACGTGCGTATACTCACGGAACTGTCTCGTCTACTCCACCGCGTGTCTTCGCTGAACTCCGGGTTCTCGCCTGCCGCTTCACCATCGTCGGCTGTTTGGGCAGTGCCGGTGTTCCGCGGCTTCCAAGACGACGTTTTCCTGTGGGTCGAGACCATTAATTCTCTCGGCAGCCTCCTTGCCTGGCCGGAGTATCGCAAGTGGCTAATTGCCATCGACCACCTTCGCGATGCCGCCAAGGCATGGCATGCCTACGAGGGCGTCAGGCAGGGGTCCTGGTCTGAATGGTGTGCGAAGTTAACGAGTCTATTTCGTCCCCTTTCGCATGCCTGTGACCCCCTGACCACCGACCGAGCCTCTACCACGCACCACTTCGAAGCTGCAGCTCGGGCGTCCACCAACCCGCCCTGTCTCGGAGATCAAGCTCGCGAGGCGCAGCGCCCCCCTGATGCATCTGTGCCCTGTAGCTGCTCCACGGAAAGCTTCGCAGAACACCCTGCTGCAGCCATCGACACTAGCAGCCAAGTGTACACCTCTTTGCAGGTGTCAGACTCCCCGTCGATACCTGCCACAGAACCACCCTTGACAGAGACCAAGACCGTCTCAAAGCCACAGCATCCGGCGAGTCGACCTCGAAGCCGGCCAGCGCCAGAGTTCCTGGAATCGTCGGTCTGCAGTGTGACGATGTCAGCTCCCTCCAAACCACCTGGAGACGAAGCACTAGACACCACTCCCAGTTCAGTGCACAGTCAGGAGCCACGTAATCGCCAACCATTACCGCAGTCATTGGCCGAGTGTGCGGACGCTCGCCACTTGCCAAGTACCGTCTCCCTGAAAGATTCTGAAGTGGCTATCGCGCCTGAGGACTTCGTCATGGAAGACCTGTTGGTGCAATCACGCAGTCATCGTGCAGTCATGGTAGAACCAAGATTCGCTGCCCTGTCTTCCAAACTGCGACGGGATAGTCATCATGATGATTTGCGACCGATGCGACCGCTCTGCATCAACCAGTACCACCTGCTAGTCCCATATTCTGGCGATGACGACATTCATTCACAGCATGGACGAGACCTGCACCGACCATCCCGACAAAGCCAGTGTCGTCCACCAGAATGCTCGGCAGCTCGGCAGGACAAGTCGCGGAGAACACAACACCGACCGCCGCGGCATAGTCAATGTCGTCCGCCAGAATTATGTTTGCCATCTCATTCACCCAAGTTGCTGCATGGCCGAGATCGGCCAAAGCGATGCAGCCAGTCTCGTCCTCCGGATCCACTTTTGGCAGATATTCTAACCGAATCGCAGCGTGGCCGCGATGCAGTCAGTGCCGCCCAGCAGAGGCGCCATCTGCAAAACACTAAGCCAAGCCCTAGCGTTGCATCACCACCCGCAGTGACACCAGCAGCATCGGCCACCAGAGACAGTGTAGGTGGATTTGCTCATTCGCAGTCATGGCCGAGTGTGATGACGATGAGCCGCAACCGAGCTTGGGCCTCGTGCTCAACCAGCACGCAGAAAAGAAAGACGAAGTCAGGGAATAGAACAGCCGGCCCGCAGCAAGGGTGCTGTCTCTGTGTCTCCTTCTTCCACTATATATATATATATATATATATATTGGTCGTATCCCTATGAGTACGCTGGTAGTGCGTCATGTCGTCGGGAAAGGAACGTCGGTGCTGTAGCTGCTGATGAACTCGACCATCTGCAAAGCCGGACATGACAGACAGAGAGGAAAAAGCCGATGCAGGTTGATTTGGTTGGTTATGGGCGTTATAAGCGCAACCAAACTCTTCGGCGTTCACTGATTTGTTGTTTCGTTCGAATTCTTCGTGGACAATTTGCCGTACAGTTGCCGCAAGGTCAAACTGGAAACTGTAGGTGTCCTCGACGATTGTAACCGTTGCCATATTAGCTAACCGGCCAAACTTTGAGTCATACGGCGTAGCTTCAAGATCTCAAAAGTGCGACAATGCTTGATGACGTCAGCGACCGAGGCGACACTGTCCTTGCCGATAAAGGAGTTGTACACATCCTCGGCAACGCCTCTCAGAAGGTGCCAAACTTTGTCCCTTTCGGACAAAGTGTGGCACCTTCTGAGATTCACCGTGTTGTACAACTTGATGATCACCTCTATTTACGTGGTACAGGTCTTACCTGGCACTTGAGCACACTGAAGCAATGTCTGCTCTGCCCGCTTTCTTTTCGTGTTCGAATCTCCGAAGCACTATGTGATTTCGGTAGCGAAGGATCTCAGGTCGTTATTGATTCTTCGCGGTTCTCGAACCCCAACAGCACAGTGCGTCAGGAAGAGAGCCGCATGCCCTAGCTGAGTCGTGGAACTTCAGCCGTTCCAATCGCTCACACGCTTGTAGTGAGTGAGTCATTCCTCCACGTTCACGCCGGGGTTTCTTGAGAAAGGCCGTGGTTACATCTGACGCATCCAGGCGCCGGTTGTCCGCGACGGAGGAGTCGAAGATGACTGTGGGTTGCCATTGTTGGGCATCGGGATCTCCGGAAGTGTTGGAGGCAGTCGAACGAGGCGTCAGCTTCGGCGTGGACCTATAGCGGTAGCGGCTCCGACGTCATGGTTGCTCTACCCAGGACCTCCACCAGAAAACTGTTGCTGTTAAGGTTTAAGCACGGTTAGTTACAGTGGAGGTCGGTCGCGGGGTAATGATGGCGTGGGTAGAGTAGACTGCACCAGCTCACGACTTCTTCCTCTCCTTATTGCCCGGCTCATACCCGTTGCAATATATTAGTACTCTTATATATATATATATATATATATATATATATATATATTGCCACGCGCTAGTGGTGCTAGTATAGCAAGGCAACTGAAGTCTTCGTCCGTGTCTTCCGCAGCGGTCTCGACGGGTGCGCGGGAAAGACAGTCGGCGTCGGTGTGTTTCTGGCCAGACTTGTAAACTATCGTTATATCGAATTCCTGTAACCGAAGGCTCCATCTTGCGAGACGGCCCGAAGGATCCTTCAGATTCGCCAGCCAGCAGAGAGAGTGGTGGTCACTGACGATTCGGAAGGGGCGTCCGTAAAGGTATGGCCTGAACTTCGTAATAGCCCATACAACCGCCAGACATTCTTTTTCAGTCGTCGAGTAGTTTTTCTCCGCAGATGACAACGTGCGGCTAGCGTAGGCAATGACGCGTTCTACGCCATCCTGATATTGTACGAGAATGGCTCCGAGACCAAGGTTACTCGCATCAGTGCGTACTTCTGTGTCTGCTTCGGTGTCAAAGTGACCAAGGATCGGCGGCGCTTGTAGGCGTTGTTGAAGGTTGCGGAAAGCGTCGGATTGTTCTGGACCCCAGACGAAGGCGACGTCGTCCTTGACGAGTTGTTGTAGAGGGTCGGCGATTTTCGAAAAATTTGGCACAAAACGGCGGTAATAAGCACAAAGGCCCAGAAAGCGGCGCACATCATGTTTTGTCTTGGGTATCGGGAACAAAGCAACTGCCATAGCCTTTTCAGGATCGGGGCGAACACCGCTACTGCTGACAATATGGCCAAGGAATTTGAGCTCCTCGTATCCAAAATGACATTTTTCTGGCTTCAGAGATAGGCCGGCGGTCCGAATGGCCAGAAGGACCGCCTCAAGCCGCTCAATGTGCTGTTCAAAGGTCGTGGAAAAAACGACTACGTCGTCTAAATACACTAAACACGAGTGCCACTTGAGGTCACACAAAACTGTGTCCATCATTCGTTGGAATGTGGCTGGAGCGGAGCACAGTCCAAAAGGGAGAACTTTAAATTCGTAGAGACTGTCAGGTGTTATAAACGCCGTTTTTTCTCGGTCCCGTTCGTCTACTTCAATCTGCCAATATCCGCTACGGAGATCCATGGAAGAGAAGTAGCGGGCGTGGTGCAGGCGATCCAACGAGTCATCGATGCGAGGGAGAGGATATACGTCTTTTTTCGTGATCTTGTTCAGTTTGCGGTAGTCTACACAGAATCGTAGTGAACCATCTTTCTTCTTAACCAAGACAACAGGTGACGCCCAAGGACTTGTCGATGGTTGAATTACGTCGTCGTCGAGCATTTGTCTGACTTGATGACGAATGGCATCCTGTTCTTTCTGCGACACGCGGTAAGCGTGTTGGCGCACTGGTTGGACGTTGGGTTCAGTGATGATTCTGTGCTTTGTTAGAGGGGTCTGCCGGACTTTCGACGTAGTGGCAAAACAGTCACTAAAGGATGACAGGAGACCGAGGAGCCTTGCCCGCTTAGGTTGTTCCAACTGGCGATTGACGTTGAGGTGCCTAGTCACGTCGGCATCGCAGCTGGCCTCAGTCGAGATCGTCGTAACCAAAGGGAAGGTGTCCGACTCATCCAGTGGCTCGAAGTAAGCTATGGTGGCGCGCTTTGCAAAATGCCTGTATTCGCCACTGAAGTTCGTAACTAAAAGCGTAGTCTGGCCATTTCGGAGCTGAACGATACTTCGAGCGATGGCGACTTCCCGATCAAGCAATAACGTGAGGTTACCTTCGGCGATGCCCGTATTTGGCTGTCCCTGCGGGCACTCAACAAGGACGAAGATACTACTGCGAGGTGGTAACGTGACGCAATCATCGACCACGCGTAACGCCACGCCACGATGTTCGTCTTCGTCATCTGGGTCTGGCGAAACAGAGTTAGCGAAAGTGACGAACAAATCACGGAGATTAATTATTGCTCCGTGTTCCTGAAGAAAATCCATGCCCAAAATGATCGGCCGAGAACATCTGGGCAAGACTAGGAATGACGCCACGAAAGCCGACGCACAAATCTCAAGCCTGGCGGTGCACCTTCCTATCGGTGATACTAGGTGTCCTCCAGCGGTGATCAGTTGTGGGCCGTCCCACGTTGTCAGCACCTTGCGTAGATGGGTGGCCAGTGGAGCACTCATCACCGAGTAATCAGCTCCCGTATCGACAAGTGCAGTCACCGGAAAACAGTCGACGGAAACGGTAATGGCAGCGGACGTTCTGTTGGCGGTTTCGGAAGGAGGCTTTAACGGTACGTCGTGAGGGGGGTGGCATCGGAGGAGGGTATTTTTCGGTTCGCGTGACAGCGGCCTCACCCCCCGGAGGTCGCTGTTCTCAGTTTCCCCGGCGTGGCTGAGCAGCAACGCGAAGACTCAGAACTGCAACCACTGATCGAATACCTTGAGAGACGTCGCCCACAACCCCCACGTCAGTTTGCGCGTGACTTGTAATCTTTCTGTCTACGCAACGACGTCCTCTACAAGCGCAACTTTCATCCAACGAAAACTGTTTACCTCTTAGTCGTTCCTGCTGCTCTTCGCGATGACATTTTGCGTGCATGCCACGACGAGCCATCGTCCGGGCATCTTGGCTTCGCGCGTACTCTGGCGAGGATCAAGCAAAAATACTACTGGCGGAAACTTACAAAAACCGTCAGGCAGTACGTCAAGACTTGCACAGCTTGCCAACGCGGCAAAAGTCCACCGATGAAACCAGCCGGTCTGCTTCAGCCAGTACGACCCCCCTCACGCACCTTTTGCAAAGGTCGGGATGGATTTACTCGGCCCGTTTCCGAAGTCTAGTGCTGAGAACCGCTGGAATGTTGTCGCCACCGACTACTTGACTAGATACTGCGAAACGCAAGCCGTTCAGCGAGCAACTGCTTCCGATGTGGCTAACTTTTTTGTCAAGAACATCGTTCTCCGCCACGGCGCCCCCCGCTGTCGTCATCACAGATCGTGGTACTGCATTTACGGCGCAGTTGCTCCGAGATATCCTGCGGCTGAGTGGTACGACACACCGAACAGCCACTGCGTACCACCCGCAGACCAACGGGTTAACCGAACGCCTTAACAAAACGATTGCAGATATGCTCTCGATGTATGTCGCCAAGGATCACAGGAATTGGGACGAAATCCTCCCGTACGTCACATTTGCCTACAACACGGCTCTTCAGGAAACCACCGGCTTTGCTCCTTTTAGTCTGGTTTACGGCCGCGACGTCACCACGATGCTTGACATCATGCTGCAACCAACTCCGCCGGACACGACTACACCGGATACAGATGTATTTGTCAAGCGTGCCGAAGAAGCACGGAAGCTTGCGCGCTTACGCATTTTGTCGCGGCAAAATCAAGACGCTCGCCGGTACAACACCCATCACAGAGCTATAACATACGAACCGGGTGACCTAGTGTGGGTTTGGACCCCCCTACGTCAGCGAGGGCGCTCAGAGAAATTGTTATGCCGGTACTTTGGACCCTACAGAGTTCTTCATCGCATCGGTGAAGTTAACTACGAAGTTATCCCAGCAGAAACATCGCACCGCTCTCGTAGACTACGCTCCTCGGATGTTGTTCACGTCTCCAGGATGAAGCCGTACCATTCGCGTTGATTGCAAGTCACGAACTTTGTGGTGCGGAGCCTGCCTTCAGGACCATTGCCCATTTCTTTCTCGTTTCTTTTATTTCGCGCTTGTGCTTTTCAACCGGCACAAACACTTTTGGCTAAGCTTTCACTGTTATGTGAGCCGCGGCATCCATACGATGCCTCTTCTTTTTTTTTCTTCTTTTTTGTGGGGAGAGGGTAATGCCACGCGCTAGTGGTGGCAGCGGAAGAGAACGAAGAAGTTAATGGCTGCTGTGGCCGAGTAAACGACCGTTCGCTTCGAGTTCCTGTTCGTCGTTTCCTCTCGCGACAATATATATATATATGTATATATATATATATATATATATATATATATATATATATATATATATATATATATATATATATATATATATATATATATATATATATATATATGAGTACTAACAGACACTGATGCCAAGAAAAGTATGGAAGAACCACAGACGAGCGCTGAGGCGAGGCATGTCCGCCACAGATGGTGGCGGACATGCCTCCGTCCACTTTATAGAGTATATACGTGCATTCAAACATGGGAGCGTCAGTCAGCGCAGCCTGTTACCATTACGGTGAGTGAACACTCTTTTTGCCTGTTGGTGTCACGTAGCACGTGATGATCCCTCCGTCCACTTTATAGGGTATATATGTTTATAGTTTATTGCGATAGCAACTTTAGGGACACTCTCGGCTGCTTTTTGCCGACGCCGACGTCATGCCCCGTTTACATATATATATATATATATATATATATATATATATATATATATATATATATATATATATATATATATATATATATATATATATATATATATATATATATATATATATATATATATATATATATATATATATATATATATATATATATATATATATGTATATATATATATTTGAAGAAAAGGATGCACGTGCGAAATATTTTATTAACGTTTCGGCTGCTGGACCAGCCTTCGTCAGAATGAAGGGAGTACATCTTGAAGGCACTATTTCTATGGGTGTAGTTTCACACTCTTGCGCAGCGCACCACAATAAGACCCACTGTGCATTGAGAATAACGTGATAGAGGCACTTCGTGAAACAAAAATAAACAATACTGTGAATAGCAATAAAAATACAAATATCGTTCAACACAAGAAACCGGGTTACTGGCCAGTGAGATACCGCGACACATAAACAAAGCACTCTACATAAGATACATTGGCGCTTGTGGAAGGCCTACAGAGGAACGAACGAGAGCAATCTATGATGCAATCAAAAAAAAAAATTCCGAACAGCATGAACGCAGAAACAAACACGAGCGCATTTGTTCCAGCATGGAGGCATGCACTGTATGCTATGCAAGCACGCCCGCCAGCTTTCCCGCATTTTCGTTTAAACCTCTGGAAACCGTGTCAAACTTGTGAATTAAATATGACTCGCGCACTTCGCGCTTATAATGTAACGTGAATCCAGATTCTAAAATAGTCGCCCTAAATGATTCAAATGTATGTCCGGTGGTGGCAGCGTGTTTAGATATCGGCAAATGAAGCATAGAGTGTATATGCGCCTTATGATTATTGAAGCGGTACCGAAATGCATTTGCGGTTTGGCCGATATACTGCAACTTACAGATAGAGCACTCCAGGAAGTAAATGACGTTTTCTGTCTCGCATGTGAAATCGCCACGAATGTTCAAGTAAAAGTCATTAGCAGTGCTTTTAGCCACGGTGGTGGTCATCATCTGAAAGCATACTTTGCATCGAGGTTTGCATGACAACCCTCGTGTGGAACATGGTTCTGCCTGACTTTGGAAGACGTGAGAATGTCCTGCAAATTTCTACCACGCCGATACACGGCACGGGGTGGTTCTGGAAAAACTTTCTTGAGGGGCTCGCTTTGAGTCAGCATGTTGTAATGCTTCCTCAGAATAGCTGCTACATTAGGCGCAGACGCACTATGCGTGAGCACAAGGTTAGCATTACTGGGGCTAGGGGGGGCGGTTTTCTGCGTTACAAGGGTTTTGCGGTCAAGCTTATCTGCGCGTTCCACTGCGTCGTCGATTATCTGAGCGGGGTATCTCTGCTTTAAAAGTGCTACACGTAGTCTATCGCAGCTAGCGCTGAAGTCTGTTTGCTTTGAGCAAAATGCGTTTAAAACGGACAGCTTGGCTGTATGGGATGCTTGATTTACAGTGTTTGACGTGACTGCTATGGAAATGAAGATATTGCTGTCGGTCAGTAGGCTTCCGATAAAGCTTGGTCGATAAGCTACCATCGCTCAGGCGACGTCCAGAAAGTTAATAGCTTCCGCTGAGTAGGCGTGCGTGAAGGATATGAAAGGGTGAGCATTATTGAAATCTGATATGAATGCGACAAGTTGAGATTCACCGTGAGGCCAAATAAAGAAGATGTCGTCAATGAATCTTTTGTAGCCTAGCGGTTTTAAACTGCGACTGCGTAAAAATTGCTCTTCAAGCCGTCCCATAAAAATGTTTGCATAGTTTGGTCCAATCTTAGTTCCCATTGAGGTACCGCTAACCTGCACATAGTGGGCTTCATTAAACTCGAAATTGTTCAGCTGAAGAATCATTCCAAGGAGTGTCGAGTATATATATATATATATATATATATATATATATATATATATATATATATATATATATATATATATATATATATATATTGTAAGGATGACAGCGCCACTGAGGCGCGGGCGCGCGCTAAGCTAGAGCAAGGAAGAGAAGAACGGTGGGCAGAATAGAACAGCCGGCCCGCAGCAAGGGCGTTGTCTCTGTGTCTCCTTCTACAATGGCGCAGTCATCGAAAGGCTTTGGCAAACCCCAACTGCTAGCTTGAGACCACGCGTCTTCCCGAGGAACGCCGTCACGCTTCCTCAGTGATGGAGCCCGCAAATCTACCACCGCCGCAAGTGTCCATTCCATCACAAGTGGACGGCGTCCAGGCCTCCATTGTGCTTCCGAGGAACTACTTGACTGGCGGCGTGCTACTTCGCGCCGACGATGTGCACGGGCTCGTCTCGCCTGGTGACGTCGCTCCATGTTTCCATGGCAAGTATCTCATGACCAAGACTCTGCCATCATCTGAGCCACCAAGGGACGCCGTCCACGCTTCCTTGGCCATGGACCTCGCCGCCGTGAGCGCTGCGACCACCGCAGACTCCGCGGCCGCAACTCCTGGCTCACTGGGAATTTCACCCTACAGCGAAACGGAGCTCTTCCGTTTCCTCACACAACTATTAGAACGTCTCGACCGTTTGTCGCCGCTGGACTCCGAGTTCTCGCCTGCTGTTTCACCATCAGCGGCAACTATTTGGGCAGTACCGGAGTTCCATGGCTTCCAAGACGATGTCTTCGGGTGGATTGAGACCATCAACGCACTCGGCACCCTCCATGCCTGGCCGGAAGACCGAAAATGGCTATTTGCCATCGACCGCCTTCGCGGTGCGGCCAAGGCATGGCACGGCTACGAAGGCGTCAAACAACAATCCTGGGCCGAGTGGTGTGCAAAGTTGACGAGCCTCTTTCGCCCACTTTTTGATTCCTGCGACCCCCCCTCCTGCCAACGAAGTCTCTACTACGCATGACATTTGCGAACCACACCACCTCGACGGTGCAGCTCGGGCCCTTACGATCCGGCCCTCCCTCGGTGGCCAAGATCAAGGGAACAGTCCCGACGGTGTACCTGCGCCTTCCACCAACGACCCTATCCTCGGATTTCAAGCTCCTGAGAACCTACCACCAGATGGTACAGCCGTCTCCTGCAGCTCCTTCACGGCAAGCATCGCGGAACGCGCCGCGACTGACACCGACAAGGACCACCAGGTGGACTTCGCGGTTCAGAACTCAAACTCATTGTCGCGATCCACCTCACGACCTTCCTTTCTCGTGAACCAGGCTTCCTCTAAGACACAGAAGCCGATCACGCGGGCCCCAAGCTTATCTTCACCTTGGCACGTGGAGAAGCCGACACCTCTATTTGTCACCACGCCACCACTTCCCAAGCTGCACGAGACTATGCCAGCAATAGATACTAATGTCCTCTCAGGCACCCCAGAGCTAGCCACGCCAAGTTCAGCGCAGTCATTGGCCGATTGCGCAGATGGTCAAAGTGCCCTGAGTGACAGCCAAGTTGCTGGTACAAGAGACCTGCCAATACAGCCCATGTGCGCCGATGGCTTGATTGATGACTTCCGCAGCGATGTTGTCACATCCATGACTCCGCAGTCGACGCTTCTAGAATATCGGAGACGCGCACCGGAAAGTGCTAGAAGGGACGCTCCCATCCCGTTCAACGACGTCTCTCAGATGGAGGCCGGAGGGACCAGCAAGGATGTAGACATCAATGACATGCCACTTCGATCCAAGTGTCGCTCTCTGACGACCAAAGAAGCGGACGTTTTGCGGCAGACACAGCATCCACATGTGTGCGGCGCCGCTAAAGTAGTTGGTACTGATGACACGGCATTGCAGAAGCTTCTTTCGAGGTTGCAGAAAAAGTGTCAGCTGCTAGCGTCGTCTTCTGCCGCTCGCCACGTTAGACCACAACGCAACGGAGATCTTCAGCGACCACCCCGACACAGCCAGTGCCGCCCCCCAGAATTTTCGGCAGCTCCGCAAGACATGTCGCGGCGTAAACCAGACAGACCACTGCGGCACAGTGAATGCCGCCCGCCAGAGACGATTTCGGCAGCTGGTCATACTTCGTCGCAGTCGCGGCCGAGTGTAAGGATCACAGCGCCACTGAGGCGCGGGTGCGCGCTAAGCTAGAGCAAGGAAGAGAAGAACGAAGGGCAGAATAGAACAGCCGGCCCGCAGCAAGGGCGTTGTCTCTGTGTCTCGTTCTACAATATATATATATATATATATATATATATATATATATATATATATATATATATATATATATATATATATATATATATATATATATATATATATATATATATATATATATATATATATATATATATATATATATATATCTTAAAATGGGGGGTTTCGTACGTCGAGCAGGTTTATTTGTTGGTCTGCGCAAGGACCTTTCCGAGGCAGTTCTAACTGCTGGCGAGCGCGAGCACGAGCAACAACCACAGCCGCCGATCGTCGTCCTCATCTTTCTAGCAGCCTAGCGTCTGCCAGTCGCATTCAGTACAATTTACTGCCCGCGGAATAAGGAGCCATCCTGGCGACCTAGGGTCCAGAAAACACCGGAGGATCGTAGCACTGCTTTAGTCGGGACACGTGGACAATTTGCCGGCCACGACGGCGATGGTCAGAAGATGGTTCCAGTGGCTCGATGAGGTAGTTCACGGGCGATGTTTGCTGAACTACGCGGTATGGACCGTGGTACTTGGGGATGAGCTTCGTGGAAAGGCCAGGTGCAGTAGATGGAACACGCAGCCAGACGAGAGAGCCAGGATCATACGAAGTAGTGTCAGTGGATGCGTCGTGGTGGTACTTCTGGCGCCCCTGGTCTTGGGTGGTGAACGAGCGTGCAAGTTGGCGGCATTCTTCAGCATATGTTGCTGCCTGGGACAGAGTCGTGGACTCTGAGGCGTCGGGTCGGTACAAAAGAATAGTGTCCATAAGACAAGACGGCTCCCGTCCGTACAGGAGAAAAAAAGGGGAGAATCCAGTAGTGCTTTGAATGGCGGTATTATAAGCGAACGTGACAAACGGTAGTACGCGGTCCCAATTGGAGTGGTCTGACGAGATATACATGGACAGCATGTCCCCGAGAGTGTGGTTAAAGCGTTCCGTCATCCCATTGGTTTGAGGGTGATAGGCGCTTGTGGTGCGGTGCACGACGCGGCACTCACGCAGCAAGGATGTGATGACGTCCGAGAGAAACACACGACCGCGGTCACTCAGCAACTCTCGAGGGGCTCCATGACGAAGTACCAAATTGTGGAGAATAAAAGCGGCAACGTCTTTTGCTGTAGACGAAGGAAGAGGTGAAGTTTCGGCGTACCGTGTGAGGTGGTCGACGGCAACTATTATCCAACGGTTACCGTCTGCAGTGCTCGGAAGGGGACCGTAGATGTCGAGGCCGACGCGGTCGAACGGCCGCGCGGGGCATGGCAAAGGTAACAAGGTGCCGGCGGCGTGTTGCGGGGGAGTCTTGCGTCTTTGGCATGTGGAACAAGCACGCACGTACTGTCGAATGAAGCGGTACGTGCCACGCCAGTAATATCGAAGACTTATGCGAGAATAAGTCTTGAGGAAACCTGCGTGGCCGCATTGTGGGTCGTCGTGGAACGTAGAACATATTTCGGACCGGAGGTGTCGCGGAATGGCGAGTAACCACTTACGGCCGCCGGGTGTGTAATTTCGGCGGTACAGTACATCTTCACGAATGGCGAAGTGCTCGGCTTGCCGACGCAATGTCCGAGAAGATGGAGAAGGGGTCCGACCAGACAGAATGTCGAGAACGGAAGCAAGCCACGGGTCCTTGCGTTGCTCAGATGGCATGTCGGAGATGGTGAGGGCGGTGGTGTCGTAGGAAGTAAGTGCGAAGCAGGCAGATTCAGGAGACAGGGGCGAACGGGAGAGGGCGTCTGCGTCTGCGTGTTTGCGGCCAGAGCGATACACCACGCGGATATCGTATTCTTGGAGGCGTAACGCCCATCGGGTGAGACGACCACTTGGATCTTTGAGTGACGACAACCAGCAGAGGGCATGATGGTCAGTCACGACGTCAAAAGGGCGCCCGTACAAGTAAGGCCGAAATTTCTCTATCGCCCAAACAATGGCAAGTCATTCCTTTTCCGCCACAGAATAGTTGCTTTCCGCTTTGCTAAGTGTTTGGCTAGCGTAGGCAACGACGTACTCCTGGAAACCATCTTTCCGTTGGGCAAGAATAGCACCTAGCCCGACACCGCTAGCGTCTGTGTGGATCTCAGTGGGTGCAGACGGATCGAAGTGTCGCAGAATAGGAGGCAACGTGAGGATGCGGCGCAGTTCGTTGAATGCCTCATCACAAGCGGGAGACCATGCCGAAAGATCTCTGGAGCCAGCGAGGAGCTTGGTCAAAGGAGCGATGATGGTAGCGAAATTGCGGACAAAGCGCCGGAAATAAGAACAAAGGCCGATGAAGCTTCGGAGCTGTTTCGTGGTAGTCGGTTTGGGGTATTCCGACACGGCTGTTAGTTTGGTAGGGTCAGGGAGAATGCCGTCCTTCGAAACCACGTGCCCTAGGATCGTAAGCTTTCGAGCGGCGAAGTGGCACTTTTTCAGGTTCAGTTGCAGTCCCGCGCCGGAGAGGCAAGTAAGAACTTGCTCGAGGCGGGTTAAATGGGACGCAAAATCAGTGGAAAAGACGACAATGTCGTCTTTTCCACTGATTTAAATGTCGTCTAAATAACATAAGCAGATATTCCACTTCAGGCCTCGAAGAATCGTGTCCATCATCCGCTCAAAAGTAGCGGGCGCATTGCAGAGGCCGAAGGGCATGACTGTGAATTCGTAGAGGCCGTCGGGCGTGACAAAAGCAGTTTTTTCGCGATCGGCCTCCGCCATAGGTACCTGCCAGTATCCAGAGCGTAGGTCTAAGGAAGAGAAGAATTCTGCTCCCTGTAGGGAGTCCAAGGCATCGTCGATTCGGGGCAGGGGATAGACATCCTTGCGCGTGATTCGGTTGAGACGGCGGTAATCCACGCAGAACCTGATAGATCCGTCCTTTTTCTTCACCAGCACGACTGGTGAGGCCCAAGGACTGCTAGACGGCTGGATCATTCCACGTTTCAGCATATCATCTACTTGTTCATCGATGACCCGACATTCGGTAGTGGACACACGGTAAGGACGCTGTCGCAATGGTGCTTGTTGACCGGTATCAATACGGTGAACAACTGCCGACGTTCGACCTAAGGAAGGTTGGTCGTGGTCGAAGGAGGCTCGAAAACGCTGGAGGAGGTTGACAATCTGTTTCTGCTGCCCAGGCGTGAGCTGGGAATCGACGGCTTTGCAGAATATGTCCTTAGGGGCATCGGAGTCGGTTGCAACAGTGACGGCACAAGTTGGTAGCGAGGCCCCGTCTCCAAGCGTTGTTTCTTCGAAAACACAATCCAAAGGCTCGAAGCTCCCCACACACTCGCCGCGTAGTAGCAGAGATGGGTAGGCAGAGATGTTGCACGCGTAAAGTGCCGCAGAACCATTGCAAAAGTTGATGACGGCAAATGGAAGCACGAAGGTTTGGTGACGCGCATTACCTATAGAGGGTTGAAACAGTACAGTTGAGTCAGTGGCAGCAGGCGCGAACACAGGTACTAGAACGGCCGTCATAGGTGCGATGTGGACGTCAGCAGCGGCAAACACTTTAGGGGGGACTGCGGTCGTCGAGATCAGGGCATGGAGTCGACAATGTGAGTTCAGCACGAGCGCAGTCTACGAGGGCCTGATGGGTCGAAAGGAAATCGCATCCTAGAATGACGTCGTAGGATGATCGCGGAAGAACGACGAACTTGACGGCATACCGAACATTTTGAATTACAATACGAGCTGTACACTGAGCAGAAGGCGTGATGTAATGCGATGTCGCCGTACGCAGGGCAAGGTTGGTAAGCGTCGTGGTCACTTTTCTCAAATGGCGGCACAGTTTCTCACTGATTACAGAAACTACGGCTCCTGTGTCGACAAGTGCACGGACGGCGATACCTTCTACTACTATGTCAATTTCGTTGGGCGGATAAAAAGGAGGTCTTGAAGAGTTCGACGACAACGCAGTTCTTGCCTCAGGAACTGCGGCTATCAGTTTTCCTCTGGTGCGGGGCTAGGTCGGCGAAGCATCGGGGAGATGGATCGGCGACGGGGCGAAGACGAACGGCGGGAGTCGAAAGGGCGTCGTGGGGAAAACGAGTCGGCGACAGCAGAAGTAGGTCGTTGAGAATGCTGGGCAGCCTGATAATTGGAGGAAGCCACACCGTCCTGGGACTGGAAGCTGCGACGTCGACAGTAGCGGGCTATATGCCCCACAAACCCACACGCGAAGCATATTGGCCTATTGTCAAAGGTGCGCCACGGGCTCACGACAGGAGGTCCGGAGGGCGACGTAGGATGGGGTACCGCGCGTGGGGGGCGGCGGCGTCGTGTAGAAGGACCCGGTGGCCCGGTAGGCGCCAGAAAGAGATGGGGCTTGTGGTCTGGCAGCGACGGCCGCGTAAGTCAGTGGTGTAGCGACAGGTGGCGATGGTGGCAGCGCCTGCACGACTTGCGTCTCAATGACATGACGAAGACCTGGGTCGACGGATGTCACTGGTTCAGGTGTTTGGGCGACAAGGGAAAGTTGACGCGCCACTTCCTCGCGGATGAACTGCTTGATCTGTGGCAGTAAAACGATGTGATCAGCAGCGACGTCGTTGACGAGTGCGGAAACCTCAGCTGTATCTTCGGCAGCACGGCGCGTAGAAACACGCTGCCTTCGCAACTCGTCGTACGACTGACAGAGTTCTACCACGTCGGCTACAGTCTGAGGATTCCTCGCGACAAGCATTTGAAACGTGTCGTCGACGACTCCTTTCATGACGTGCTTTATTTTGTCCATTTCGGCGAGCGAGGGGTCGACGCGCTTGCAAAGGGGCAAGACATCTTCGATATAACTCGTAAACGTCTCGTCCCTGCGCTGGACTCGACTACGCAAGCGCTGTTCCGCACGAAGCCGGCGCATGGCGGAACGACCGAAAACCTGGGTGATGGTTGCCTTAAAGCTCGACCAGGTGGTGATTTCAGCTTCATGGTTCTTATACCAGAGGCTGGCCACGTCAGCGATGTAAAAGCGCACGTTCGTGAGCTTGTCGCAGTCGTCCCATTTGTTCGAAGCGCTTACGATTTCGTAGTCGACGAGCCAATCCTCGACGTCGTGATCATCGTTGCCGCGAAACACGGGTGGGTCGCGTTGCCGAGGCACGCCAGTACAGAAGACTGTCGTTGTTGCGGCAGCTTGCGAAGGACCAGGAGCAGTCATGTTGAAAGGTGACGGTAGCGTCCGATTGCGAAGTTCCAGGATGAAGGGAACCCCGCACCTCCACCACTTAAAATGGGGGGTTTCGTACGTCGAGCAGGTTTATTTGTTGCTCTGCGCAAGGACCTTTCCGAGGCAGTTCTAACTGCTGGCGAGCGCGAGCACGAGCAACAACCACAGCCGTCGATCGTCGTCCTCCTCTTTCTAGCAGCCTAGCGTCTGCCAGTCGCATTCAGTACAATTTATATATATATATATATATATATATATATATATATATATATATATATATATATTGTCGTGAACGAGACAGAGACAACACCCGTGTTTCGGGCAAGCTGTTCTATTCTGCCCCACTTCGTCCTTCTTCTTTCTGCCCATGCCCCGCAGCTGCCGTGCTTCTTTTAATTACATTCGGCCAGGCTGCGGACATGACAAAAAATGTGGTTGATCCCTCCGTCATAGGAATCGGTATAATACGAAAGTGAAAACGTCTCCTTACAGAAGGAGTTGAATGTTTACTGTACATTGATATACGATAGCTTGCACAACGTCTATTAGTGTTTGTCAGTTTAACGTGGATGCATCCACGTTGACGCTTGGTGGTACATCTGTATCCCGACCACTGACGTCCATAAACAATGATTAAACAGACGATTGTGGTCATAGATGCTTGTGGTAGCTGTACGGTGAAAGTGGAATTAGAGAAAGCGGTGCGACAGCCAGAACAGCGTCACTGATTGGACGCCGAACTTGGGCTAAGGTCGCCTACTCGCGGCATGTTAGAGTTATTGAACAAAGCTGCCCGACCAGAGGGAAACGCAACACGCGTCGTGTCTTCCCCGTTGGCCGGCTGCGGTTTTTCGCGGGGCGAGCTATATGTTGGGAACGCGGAGCTACGGCCACGCGACGCGCTCGCGCGTTGCAGAGCTATTTTTGGTATGGACGGATGCTCCGATCGAGGCTGATGCTAGGGGTAAGCTTGCCACCTCGCAGTGCGTTAATGCGTTGACAAAATCGCACTTTACCTATTCGAAACGCGCCGAGTGGGATGGACGCGTAGAAACAAAGCTTTGAAGGAATTATTCGTGCATTTCACGGTCATAAAGCGTTTCTTCACTTTAGCAAGAACACTGTGAGAGGACAGTGGTAGATATAAAAGGCTTTTTTTTAATGCCTACAGAGTATGTGACCGTGGCGCAGTGCATAAATACACACAATACGCCACTGATATTCATTAAAAACTAAATCACAGAAAACCAATCTACCAGACGGGCAAGAGAAGGTATCTTGCACTACTAGACCCGGTAACTTCTTAATGAACAAGACACAGCCTGCAGACGACCCTATTGCATGACTTACAATTGCATAGTAACGCGCCGTAAATCTCAGCATCATGCCCCGGGTCTCCTCGTCACCGTCTACTTTTGTTTCTTGTACAGCCAATACATCCAGATCGTGATCCACGAGTAGCCTATAGACTTGGCTCTGTTTCCGCTTGGCAGCGAGACCTTGTACATTTAGCGTTGCCACTCTTAGTGTCGGTACAAAAGCCATGGCTACACAGTGAAGAAGTTAGCCCGGGGCATGATGCTTACCTTCAGCGTCTAGCTCGTAGCTAGACATCTCCGGAGCCTCCAGATGGACCCGTGCCACTGGAGGGTGGTGGCGGCCTGTGATTGTCCAAAGTCGGGCTTGGACGCAGCCTTGTGCTACTGCGTCGGAACGAAGACGCCTTCGCAGGAGGCCCATCCCCGTGCTTTCCACTGGACCCCTCGCTCGCTCCTTTCCGTTTTTCGACAGAATACCTGTGGTCTGTTGGAAAAAAAAACTTTATAAGGATTTATGTGACACTGTACTCCCCATCCCAATGTACAGAGCGCTATATACCGCACGCAAGGGTTAGAATGTACTTAAACGCGTTAAAAAAATGCAAGCATCTCCAAGTGCAAAAAACATTCTTCTTTAAATTACACACCGGCACACTTCCAGTAAGGACCTTTCTAGAGGAAAGAGGTTTTTTTATGCCATGGGGATCCGACTGTCTAATCTGTAACCAACCGGAAACAATTGACCACGTTTTTCTACACTGTTGGGAGGGGGGTATACTTTTGGGATGTTTTGCAAAGGACTATAAAAAAAGAATTTCCGTTAGACCCTCATGGAATCAGGTATTTAGCGATAGAGAATGAGGACGGATTACCATTCGACTTAATCATGATGACTGCCTTGCACAGTATATGGCGCTCTCGAATGGCTGGATTTTACTGTGACCCTGACAGGAGACCAGCAAGACAGTATTTTAAAGAAAGTATAAAAAAGTTTATCGATGTAGAAAAAACAAATGAATGTGTTCCTTCATGGTTGGGAAGGGTGGAAGCCCTGCTCAATATGAAGGAATTTTAAGTTGTAATTTTGTTTATCAGTGCTTGAAGGCCTTGGTAGCTTTTTTTGTGTCTTTGTTGTGTCATTCATGTTTTGTATGCTTCTGGTGTATTGTAATATAATTCTCTTGCCCCCCGTGTGTGTGACGTCCAACCGGAAATAAAGAAAAAAAAAAGACCGTGGCGCAGTGGATTGCGTGCCCGTTATCTGCTGTCACGGCCCAAGAGGTCGTAGGTTCGACTCCGGTTGACGGAACTTTTTTCTTTGTCTTTTGATCATGCGTATTTTTTCGACGTCATTTCCGTGACGGAAATACGTCACTCAAATCTTGGTGGACCCCGGCATAAAACACTTTCGTGTTAAAATAAAAGAAAGACACTTCATTTCAGCTGTAGCTGTCCAAGCCTTTTCTTGAGACGCGACACGTGCACGGCAAAGTTATTTCTTTTTCGCTTGTCGAGACTGACGTTTGCGTCTGTGGTGCTCACACGCCAGGTATTTTCTCCGACGCGTTCAGTGATTGTGAATGGTCCGTCGAACTTTGCGAGCAGCTTCTTTCCCGGCCCGCTGCCACCCCTTTGCACCCATACTTCGTCACCGATGTTGTAAGCAGGAGCTGGTCTACGGCGGCGGTCATAGTAGCGCTTTTGATCTGCTTGCGCTTTGGTAGCTTTCTCAATCGCCGCAGTTCTGATGTTCTGACAGACCGATTTGCGATCGTCGGCGTGGGTGACAATAACTGGAGCATCTAAACTGAGGACCGCTTTTAGCTGGGGCAGTTTTCCATATACTGTTTCATACGGCGTTTCCCCAGTAGACGTCTGCAATGCCGTGTTAACCGCAAAAGCGGCTGACGGGAGGTGGACATCCCAATCGGCCTTCCCCTTTTTCTCTACTCTTGCATATGGAGCGAGTCGTGCCTGGATGCTCTGGTTGGTGCGCTCTGTAAGGCAGTTTGCCTGGGGATGAAATGCGGATGCGTAGTGGTGCTGAACACCTGCCGTACGAAGGTACTTTCGTAGTTCCCGGCTGCGAAATGTGGTAGCCCGATCGGATATAAATTTCTTTGGCAAGCCATGCCTCCATTCGAATCGGTTCTGCAGGAAATCAATTAGATAAGCGGAGGCAAGCGATGGTACGGCTTCCACTTCCACGTATTTCGATAGGTAGTCCACTGCTACGATGATGTAGCGGTTTCCCGCAACGGTGGTGGGTAGGGGTCCCATGTAGTCGACGCCAACTGTGTGGAAAATAGTCTCAGGTATCGGAATGGGTGTGAGTAGTCCCTGTTGGCGCCCCGGAAGCCGCTTAAACTTCTGGCAGATTTCGCAACTGGCGACGTAAGAACGGACGCTACTTAGCATCTTCGGTCACCAGAAGCGTTCTTGTAATTTGCGGAGCGTGGCTCGTTGGCCGGTGTGTCCGCCTTCTGGTGTGTCATGAATGGCTCACAATATATCTGACCGGAAGGATTTAGGAACCACCAGGAGGTAGCGCTCTTCGGATCGATCCTCTTGCCAGTGACGCCGGTACAATGCGGCGTTGCGCAGCACAAACATCGAGTGCTTTCCGGTGGCAGTGATAGAGGCAGTAATTGATGCCAATTCTTTGTCCTCCTGTTGGGCTTTAGAGAAGTCGAGCTGGTTGAAAAATATGTGGTTTTCCCTGGTTTGCTGCACGCAGTCAAGAGGGGTTCCGGGAGAGGGCATCGGCGAAGTTATTTAGCCCTCCGGCACGATGGCGCACGTCAAAATCGTATTCTTGCAGCGTGATTATCCACCGGGCAAACTTGTGCTTTAGTTGCTGCTTGGAAAACATCCATGCGATTACAGCGTTATCAGTCACCACCGTAAATTTGCGCCCGAAAAGGTAATGCCGGAATTTATCATCGATACTCCATACCACTACAAGGCATTCCAGCTCATTGGAGTGGTAGTGGCGCTCGGTGTCTGAAAGTTTCCGGCTGGCATAAGCGACAACATGTTCTATGCCATCCGGGTCGCGCTGCACTAGCACTGCCCCTAAACCAACTTGGCTGGCGTCGGTGTGCACTTCAGTGGTCCAGTCATCATTGAAGTGACTTAGTATTGGGCAGCATGTGAGCTTTTCCTTTATCGTTCGAAAAGCATTTTCTTGCAAGGCACCCCATTCAAACCGTGCGTCCTTTTTAAGAAGATCGCTCAAGGGAGCTGCGATCGAGGCGAAATGCGGAATAAACCTTCGCAAATACGAGGTCATACCCATAAATGACTGGACCTGTTTCAAACAAGTTGGTGTTGGATACTCCGACACAGCAGCGATGCGCTCCGGGAGCGGCTGAATGCCGATAGGGGATATAGTGTACCCAAGGTATGAAATCTTGGACAGGCCGAATTGGCACTTCTCACGGTTTAAACGGAACCCTGCCTCATAAAGTGTGGAGTACTTCGTCCAAGTTGCGAAGATGTTCTTCCTCTGTCTTGCCAACGACCAGAATGTCGTCCAGCTATACCACGCAGGCTTGATTCTTCAGAGGTCCTAGCACCGAGTTCATCGCACGCTGAAATGTACTAGGAGCAGTTCGAAGTCCAAATGGCATGCGGTTGAATTCATATAATCCCGAAGGAGTGCGAAAAGCTGTCTTCCATTTATCTTCCTCCGCGACGTTGATTTGCCAGTAGCCTGCGCGTAAATCAAGCGACGAAAAGAACTTGCAGTGGCGTACTGTATCAACGGCGTCGTCGATGCGGGGTAAGGGGTACGAGTCAGGCGTTGTACACTTGTTAAGCTGTCGGTAATCCACACAAAAACGCAACGATCCGTTTTTCTTTTTGACGAGAACGACGGGCGCTGCCCACGGGCTGGATGAAGGCCTAATAATGCCCGCGGCAAGCATTTCGTCTACTTGTTCTGCGATCACTGCACGTTCTCGTTCAGCGTATCTTCGCAGTGGTACGCATATTGGGGAGTGGTCACCCGTTGGTATGTGATGTTGAAGCAAATTGGTGCCCGGGAGTTCTGCTGTATTTTCAGCGAAGACTGCTTGGTGACGAGCCAGTATAGAAGGTAGGGTAGGCGGACTAGACTGCTCACCTGTCGGTGGCGGCAGGGTCGGGGTAGTAGACCCAGTTGATGAAGCCCGGAGCTCCACGTGGCCGCGATCTATGGTGAGCTGAATGTCGTCGGACAGCAAGAAATCCGCTCCCAGAATCATGTCGGCAGGGAGGTCTTCAAAAACAGGAACAGCTGGCAGAACTTTAGTCCCTGCTGAAGTCCGGACGGAAATGTCGAGCATGCCCACTGGCATAGCACTTCCCCCAAGTCCGAGGAGTGGAGGTTGAGTCCACGGGCGGATAGTGTCTGGAGCGTGGCGTTGGTGTAGTGCCGTCCGGTCCGCACCGGTATCAATCAGTGCAGACAAGTCGCCGATTCCCTCGACGTGGACTGATAACCGAGGAGTTGTGCAGGCCTGGTAGTGCATTCGTGTCGGGGAAGATTGAAGGCACTCCTTGGCATTGTGTCCTATACAGCCGCAAGGAAAGCATCCTCGTCGTGTTGAAGGGCGCGGTGAGTGTTCGGCCAGTAAGGTGTCGAAACTCATGCGACGGCAAGTATTCTGCTGCAATACAGCTGCCTCACGAGCGAAAACCTGTGGTGACGCTTCAGGTAACTGTGCAGATAGAATGACAGCATGGGTAGAGTCGAGTAACCCATCAACAACGTACTGGCGGGCAGCTGGAGAGATCCATTGAATGCCACAGCCTTCGAGGAGCTTGAGCTTGTCGTAGACGTATTGACGAACGTCTTCCGTGGGTGCCTGCCGACGCGATCGCATGAGCGTCAAGTGGTCGTCGTACGCTGAGGGAAGCGGGCCGAAGGCAGTGACGAAGGCTGAACTCCATTCGGTCCAGGAATCGTACTTATGGCCATCGTACTCATGCCATGCCTTGGCGGAATCGCGCAGTCGGCCTTCGGCAATTGATAATATTACATCGTCAGGCCAAGCGTGCCGACGGGCCAACAAATTGACCTTTTGCAGCCAAACAGCGGCTTCTTGTTCGTCGCCCCAAAATTCTGGAATTTCGGCGACAGCTGGCAAAGGCAAAGTGGTGCGTGCCAAGGCTGCTGTGAATGAGGCGGTGGCGTTTTCAAGGCACTCGAACAGTGTAGCAATGCACTGCATGACCACGGCGAGGTCGCTGGAGCCCGCAGGCGAGCAATCACACCTGGCTTCTGGTGACGATACCGAGGTTGCTTGAGTGGCGGAACCTACGGCGAAGACCGAGGAAGCGTGTACGGCGTCCCTTGGTTTTGAAGAGGTTCGCGAAGCCAACTCAGTTGATTCACGGACCTGAGCTGCAATGACGCCTGCAGACGGCTCGCTGGCTGTGATACCTGCGGTGGTCAGGTCGGATGCCGTAGCCGCGGTAGCAGAAGCAGCGGGACGCTGTACCGGGCGTCCGCTGCGTAGTGCGGTTTCTGAGTGCAGGTCGTCGCGCAGAGGTTCGGTCAACTCTGCCCCACTTCGTCCTTATTCTCTCTGCCCATGCCCCGCAGCTGCCGTGCTTCTCTTCATTACAATATATATATATATATATATATATATATATATATATATATATATATATATATATATATATATATATATATATATATAGACTTGAAGGAAATATCCGACAGGTCCGGGAAATGTTCGTATTGAATAAACTTGGAAGTCGCACACATCGAAAAGAGAAATACTTTTACTAACGTTTCGGCCGTGGCACGGCCTTCGTCAGAGTAAGCAGGTTTGTTACAATGTAGCCGCTTTTATGGGCTCACGTGTCGAACTATCAGTAGAGCAGATAGTACACCCAAAATAAAAAGCACTTGATAATCTGTCGCGAAACACTGAGCTAGCATGACTGACATGCGATAGGTACAAGAATAGACTAGTTTGAATGTTCTTTGCGTATCAACACGTGGTGCACAGTATGGTCAGCAGGACATGGGAAAGTAGCACTGAAGTAAAGGTATCACACACGCAAAAAAAAGAAAAGAAAAATAAATAAATAAATAAATAAATAAATAAATAAAAAATAAACCCAGCACGTACAAATCGATTACTAATTGAAAAGGCGTGTTACTCAAGTGCGAGACAGCTAACCTTTCCTACGTTTTCATTGATACCTGAACGAATGGTATTAAATTTATGGATCAAGAAGGATTCCCTCACTTCCCTATCGTGATTTGTTTTGAAACCGGACTGGATAATGGTGGCCCTGACTTTTTCGAAACCATGGCCTGGCATACTGACATGCTTGGACAAAGGCAGATTTGGGAGGCTTGCGGCATGTGCACGATGATTATTAAAACGAATTCTGAAACTTGTCTCCGTTTGACCTATGTATTGGGCTTTGCATGTCGAACACTCGAGAAGATAGACGACATTGGTGCTATCACATGTGTAGTCACCATTGATTGTTAATGAAAAATCGGATGAGCTATACTTGAAACTGTTTTAGATGTCGTCATGTGCGCACACACTTTGCAACGGGCTTTGTTGCAGGGATGACAGCCTTCATGACCTAAACGCGTTGTTTTAGATGAGGTTACTAAATAGCGGAGATTCCGCGATCATCGGTACACCAGGCGTGGTTGTTCCGTGAAGATTTCTTTAAGCCGCTCGCTCTGTATTAAAATGTTAAAATGTTTCTTTAAAATATGGTTGACATTTGGAGATCAGGCCGCATGCGTCAAAATTAGGTTAGTACGTGAACTTTCTTTGGATCTTTTGTTAGTACTTAGCAGATCTGAACGATCCAGCTCCTCTGCGCGTTTGATAGCGTCTGTGATTATGTTGGACGGATAGCTCTGTTTTTCAAGCGCGCTTCGAAATTGGTCACAGTTGCGGGAAAATTCCCGGCTATCGGAGCATATTCTTCTAAAACGGACTGCTTGGCTGTAGGGAATACTAGTTTTATTGTGCTTGACGTGACTACTACTAAAGTGGAGATATTGCTCCCGATCCGTGGGTTTCCTGTAAAGATTAGTTATCAGCTTCCCATTACGTAGAGTGACCATGACACCAAGGAAGTTTATGTTGACAGGCGAATACGAATACGAATACGAAAAAGAAATTGTCGGATGAGCGTTGTTAAAAGCTGCTATGAAAGAAAGAAGTTGCGATTCACTATGATGCCAGATTACAAAAATGTCGTCAATGAACCGCTTGTAGTAAAATGGCTTATATTCATTGTTCGCAAGAAACTGGTTTTCAAGGAGCCCGATAAATATATTTGCGTAGTTTGGTCCGATTCTTGTACCCATAGATGTACCGCTAACTTGAACGTAATGTGTCCCGTCAAACTCAAAATTATTAAGTTCTAAAATGAGCTTAAGCAACGTAGCTACCGTGGTTGAGGAAACTGGTTTCTCGGCGTCGCAATCGTTGTACGCGCAGACAACTGCCTCGATGCCATCTGAGTGAGGAATATTAGTATATAGTGATGTAACATCTAACGTTACGAGAAACGAATTTTGAAGAACCTGTAGGTCAAGAACATCTGTTAAAAAGTGATTTGTATCCTTAATATAAGAAGAAAATGTGGACTGAATGGTATTGATGAGGCTGTCTACATAACGAGAAATGTGCTCAGTCACTGTTCCAATTCCAGAAATGAGTGGTCTACCGGGATTATCTTTCTTATGAATTTTGGGAAGAAGGTAAAACCTACCAGCTACTGGGCTCAATGGTATTAAGGATTTTAGGGTGCTATAGCTGATTTCTTGATCATTAAAGAGGGCAGTCACAGTTTCACGGATAACAGCTTCGAACTCGTCTGTTGGGTCGTGATCTAATCGCTTGTAATATGATGTATCTCTGAGCTGCCTCTGGCCTTCACTGATATAGGTGCTTCTGTCCACGACAACAATGGCGCCTCCTTTATCGGCAGGTTTGATGATTATGTCCTTTCGATTAGCCAAGGATTCAATTGATTTCTGCTCTCTGTCAGTGAGATTGCGGCGGAATGGTTTACGTTCTTTATATGCCTGCAAGATATCGCGTTGCACAGCTCTGATATACAAGTCGAGACATTTGTCCCGTTGGGAGGGAGGTGTCCAATGTTTATAAGATGGCAAGGATGAGCTATTAGTATTGTGAGCTGAAGACCGACCATGAAATTATTCACGGAGGCGCATGCTACGCTCAAAATTGTCAAGATCTTTAACTAACTGAAATTCACTATAGCCTCCAGTTGCAGGGCAAAAATTCAATCCAAGGGACAAGACAATACGTTCCTGACTTGATAAATCGTAACTGGACAAATTGACAATATAATCCAGTCCCGAAGATTTACTTTCCAGCTCGGGCCTGCACATTTTAGCTGTAGTTGTAATGCTTACTCGCCGGGAGCATTCCTTTTCTCTTATGTTGTCACGGGCGAGCTTCTTCGACTTTTTAGCATCCAGGTCTGCTAACTTCTGTGACCGGTATAAATCGAGCATTTGCAATTCCTTAGCCGTAAATTGAGAACATTGAACTAGCTGCTTTTCCTGATTCCGGAGACTTTTTTCAGATGATTCATAATGGCTAATTAGTATGCTGGTTAGTTCAACAGACGCCCGATTTAAAGTGTTATTCCACCTTGACCGTTTTTTCTTTGACATCTCCTATGTGGCCGGCTGCAGCTTTAGCTGTAAACCTTTAGGAGCACTCGATGTCGCGACATACATTTTAAGCGTCGAAATGTGTGATTCACAACGAGTTGGTTTTTCAATAACCTTCCGGGTCTTTAAGAAGTTCATTGAGTCATTAGACAAAGTACTCTCACCAGGCTGGCGCTGTGGTAGTCAGTTCGTTCCTCTCGTGGTTGTGCCTCGGTTCCGGAGTCTGTATCATGGTTGAGACGGCGGAAGTGACGTGACGACCGCAGGCGGCTGTAGGCTAGAGGTCTGTTGCGCAGATTGCGACTTGTTCATCGGGGAGCGACTTGTTCATGCGATAGCAACAAAATTGGCATTTCACGCGAAGTACGGCAAGCAGATCAAAACTTGGAGCGCACTGCTCAAGCGCAAAGGACGCACGGAACACACGCACAGGTATACACAGGACGAGCGCGAACTAACAAGTGTCACAGTTGTTACTTCACTGTGTTTGAACAGCGCGCTCCTTTTGGAAACCGGGCCTCTAAAGCGAGCGATGTGACCTTTGTGCGCTCTGTAACCTAAACGCGATCTTTCCGGCGAAAGCACATGACGTAAAACTGCCCCCCATCCCCCCCCACCACAAGATAAGCGCGCGCGCGCCCAGCAAAGGCGACTACGTCTTGCAGGCCAAAATGCAAGTTGGAGAGCCAACGCATCACAACGAGTATGGCGCCGAGCGCACACTTTGCGCCATCTGGCTGGTTTGCAGGAAGGCAGAGGACACGCTGATATTCCCCCGAGATCAGCGTACCACCAGCGGTGAATTTTTTATATAAATAGCTCGCCGTTAGTGTGGTGAAGGACGTATATATATATATATATATATATATATATATATATATATATGAGAACTAACAGACAAAGATGCCAAGGAAAGTATAGGGGAAGCTATTAGAAGTAATTGTAATGTAAATATGAAGAAAGAAAAGTGGACGAAAAGATAACTTGCCACCGGCAGGGACCGAACCTGCGACCTTCGAATAACGCGTCCGATGCTCTACCACTGAGCTACGGTGGCGGTCATCCCTCCGTCCACATTATAGGGTATATCATCATCATCATCATCATCAGCCTGTCTACGCCCACTGCAGGGCAAAGGCCTCTCCCATGTTTCGCCAATCAACCCGGTCCTGTGCTTTCTGCTGCCACGTTATACCTGCAAACTTCTTAATCTCATCTACCCACCTAATTTTCTGTCTCCCCCCTCACGCGTTTGCCATCTCTTGGAATCCAGTCAGTTACCCTTAATGACCAGCGGTTATCCTGTCGACGTGCTACGTGCCCGGCCCATATCCATTTCTTCTTCTTGATTTCAACTATGATATCCTTAACCCCCCGTTTGTTCCCTGACCCACTCTGCTCTCTTCCTGTCTCTTAAGGTTACACCTATCATTTTCCTTTCCATCGCTCGCTGCGTCGTCCTCAGTTTAAGTTGAACCCTCTTTGTAAGTCTCCAGGTTTCTGCTCCGTAGGTAAGTACCGGTAAGATGCAGCTGTTATATACCTTCCTCTTGAGGGATAGTGGTAGACTACCATTCATGATTTGATAATGCTTGCCGAATGAGCCCCATCCCATCCTTATTCTTCTAGTTATTTCACTCTCATGGTTCGGCTCCGCGGTTACTACCTGTCCTAAGTAGACGTACTCCTTTACAACTTCCAGTGTCTCGCCACCTATCGCAAAGCGCTGTTCGCTGCCAAGATTGTTCCACATTACTTTAGTTTTATGCATATTAATTTTCAGACCTACTCTTCTACTTTCCGTATCCAGTTCAGTAATCATAAGCTGTAATTCGTCTCCCGCGTTACTCATCAATGCACACATATAGGGTACACATATAGGGTATATATGTGTACTTAACCGTGGGAGCGTCAGTCAGCGCCGCCTGTTGCCATTACGGCGAGTGTGGAACACTCTATTTTTGCCTGTAGGCGTCACGTAGTACGTGATCTTATTACGAGTGGGCAGCTGCCTAATAATCCCTCGCATACTACCTGAAGGCATCAAGTCTGCCAGAACGAGACCCTCGTTATGAATGAAGGAAAGAATTATAAACTTAAGGGCTCGTTTGCTTTGTCACAAAGCAAACGAGCCCTTAAGTTTATAATTCTTTCCTTCATATATATATATATATATATATATATATATATATATATATATATATATATATATATATATATATATATACATATTAGAGCTGTGCACGGGCTCCGGGTAGCCCGAAAGCCCGAGCCCGGCCCGGCCCGCGGGCCGGGCTCGGGTATGCGGATGTCTTCCCAACTCGGGCCCGGGCCGGGCTCGGGCTATTCATCTCGGGCATCGGGTGGGCCGGGCCAGGTGCAAAGCCCGCATCAAACCAAAAAAATATAGACGTTGTGCCGGAATTGTTTTCTAGCACTTAGCGATGAACACAGAGATCACCTTTGTGATTATTTATCCATACAATCATCCTCTTGTCCTGCATCATAGATAATAAACTGCTGGAAGAACAAGGAGTCTAATTATTCTAAGCTTGTTATGCTTGCGAAAAAGATATTTGCGATTCCGGCTACCAGTGCGAGCAGCGAACGGAACTTCAGTTCGACAGGATATGTGATGCACCGCACTTCACTGAAGTCCGAATCACTGCACAGCTTGTTATTTTCACAGAACTTGTAATCTGTGTATATACATTAACATATGTCGTTTGCGTATCTTTAACTTTGATATGTTGAATAAAATGCAACATGATCAAAAAGCGATATCTTGTCTGCGCAGCAAACTTTCATAGTGTCGGGCCGGACCGGGCCCGGGTTTGCGTTTTTGTACGTCGGGCCGGGCCGGACGGGCTCGAAGCCCTTTGAGATCGGGCTCGGGCGCGCCTACGACGCAGTCAATGGGCCCGGGCCGGGCTCGGGCTTGAAAATTAGGCCCGTGCACAGCTCTAATACATATATATATATATATATATATATATATATATATATATATATATATATATATATATATATATATATATTGTAACGGGCTGAAGATAACGAAGAGGATTAAAAAGAAGATGACGTTGAGAGAGCTCTGCGAGTGCTGGGCGCCATCTTGTCAGACGCTGAACTTATTCTGTGTGTAGAGAGTGGAAATATATTTTCCCCGTAACATCTTTGGTGGAAGGTGCTGGGTATTCTCCTCACACAAGACGAAGCTTCGCAGCGGGTGCCTAGTTGCCTCTTCAATGGCGACGGAAGTCAACAATGCCGCCCCGTCATCTGCTACTGTGCCCTCTCCAACCAGCCCGTCAACCCTCATCTTGGAGCCCCCCGAGAGACCCAGGTACCTTTTCTGGTACCGATGGCGTGGACGTGGAAGACTGGCTAAAGACATACGAGCGTGTGGGCGTACGTATGCGATGGGACCCAACGCTGATGCTTGCCAATGTGATTTTCTACCTAAGAGACACCGCAAAGGTCTGGTATGAAACGCACGAGGAGGAGCTTACCAGCTGGGATTTGTGCAAGCAAAAGCTTCGGGAGCTGTTTGGCAGGCCTGTGGGACGTCAGCGTGCCGCCCAAAAAGAGCTCGCGTCTCGTGTTCAGTCATGCACAGAGTCATACCTCACGTACATTCAGGACGTCCTCGCTTTGTGCCGCAAGGTGGATCCGCAGATGTCTGAAGCCGATAAGGTCGCCCATGTCATCAAGGGTATAGCTGATGATGCCTTTCACCTTCTTGTATTCAAGAACTCATCTACTGTGCAAGACATCATTTCTGAATGCCGGCGCTTCGAGGAAGCCAAGAGCCGCCGTGTTCTCCATCATTTTGCACGCCTACCTAACACGGCTGCTACATCCACCTGCGAAGAACTCCGACTGCCCTCTACGGAAAGTTCCAGTGATGTTGTCCGCATTGTACGCCGGGAAATCGAAGCCGCAGCTCGACTCACGTCAACAGCCGTCAACTCCGACAACTATAACGCCACCGTCTCCCTCATTCAGACCGTCGTGCGTCAGGAATTGGCCAACGTCGGCTTGAACAACATCTGCGCTATTCATCGACCAGACTGTGCCCCACCGAATCCGCCTGTCGCTGTAACATCCAACCGACGTTTTTCTGCTTCCCCACGTTATCGCAACCCGGCGGAATGGCGCACACCAGACGACCGGCCAATATATTTCAACTGCGGTCGTGTCGGCCATATTTCTCGTCACTGCCGTGCTTGGTCCAACTCGACACCATGGCCCTACCCTCCATCCCATCGCCTACCTGCTGGTAATTCCCGCTCATCGCCGCAAACTGACCCGCTAACGCCTGATGACACTTCTTTGCCTACTCGACCCAGCCGCTCCCCTTCGCCGCAACACTGTTTCTCCCGCTCGCCCCCCGTCGCGTCGATCGCCGTCCCCAAGCTCCTACCGTCGCTCACCTCCGGAAAACTGACGGGAGCAGCTCCTAGAGGTGATGCTGCAATAACGACCCGATGCCAAAATCCTCTACTGACCCTGCCCGCACATCGGAACCTTATCAGTGTAGACGTGGACGGTGTACCAGTTACGGCCCTAATTGACACTGGCGCGCACGTGTCTGTTATGAACGCTGACCTCAGATTACGCCTGAAGAAAGTCGTTACACCTGCCCCAACTCCTGTGCTCCGAACTGCCGATGGTGGAACACCTGCGGTGATTGGTGTGTGTTCAGCTCGTGTGAGCGTCGCCGGACACCTCACATCGGTTATGTTTTACGTCCTGGAACATTGCCCTCACGACCTAATTTTGGGACTTGATTTCTTGTCAGAACATTCGGCCTTGATAGACTGTTCTGCCGGTGTGGTGCAACTCGCTCTACCTTCTGCTATTGATCCTCCCAGTTGTCCTCGAAGCCGGCTCTGTTCCGCAGAACACATTCGCCTTCCGCAACGAACAGTTGTGTACATCGACGTCTCACCCGTACCGTAGCAAGGTTTTTGACCGGTCTAGTTGGTGAAGATCCATAATGGCTTACAGCGCACACTGACACAAGGACGAAGTAGACACGACAGCGCTTGTCTTCGTGTCTACTTCGTCCTTGTGTCAGTGTGCGCTGAAGCCATTATGGATCACCCGTACCACCGGTACCAGATGGTGACTATATAGTGTCCCCCCAATGTTGACGTCCTGCTTTCACACAACGTTGCGTTTCCGCACACTGTCATTACTGTAACGGACAACGCATCATGTCTACCGCTAGTAAATTTTGGCCTGTGCACACAAGTTCTTCCTCGCGGCATTTCACTTGCGGAAATCCTGCCGGCGGCAGACTGCCATATTTCAACTCTAAGTTACGACAGAGCTTCGGGTGCAGAGAAAACTTCCCCTACTACTCCATCAGAACAAGGCGCCTTGACGAAGATGATTGCACCCGACTTACCGACCCAACATGCTGATGAACTGCGCGCTCTCCTTGCGTCCTTTTGGGACATCTTCGACCATGGCGACCGCCCTCTCGGACAAACGTCAGTTGTCAAACATCGGATTGACACAGGCGACGCGAGACCAATCCATCGGCGACCCTACCGCGTCTCCCATACTGAGCGACACATCATCCAACAAGAAGTCCACAAAATGCTTCCTCGGAATATCATCGAGCCTTCCTGCAGTCCCTGGGCATCCCCTGTTGTCCTTGTTAAGAAGAAGGACAAGAGCTGGCGATTTTGCGTTGATTATCGGCATCTAAACAAGATCACAAAAATGGACGTCTATCCTTTGCCCCGCATTGACGACGCCCTCCATTGTCTTCACGGCGCGCAATATTTTTCTTCCATCGACCTACGCTCCGGGTACTGGCAAATTGCCGTTGACGACATGGACCGTGAGAAGACGGCTTACATCACTCCCGACGGCCTTTACCAGTTTAAAGTGATGCCATTCGGGTTGTGCAACGCACCCGCTACGTTTGAACGTATGATGGATGCCCTTCTGCATGGCTTCAAGTGGTCCATCTGCCTATGCTACCTGGATGACGTAATCGTCTTTTCTCCATCCTTTGCGACGCACCTTGAAAGGCTATCGAAGATCTTATCTGTCTTCCGTAAAGCGGGCCTGCAGCTAAATTCGGCGAAGTGCCACTTTGGTCGTCGTGAAATTTCTGTGCTCGGACATCTCGTTGATTCCTTCGGTGTTCGCCCTGATCAAGATAAAATACGGGCAGTCAAAGATTTTCCTGTGCCAATTTGTTCCCAAGACGTTCGCAGTTTCTTTGGCCTCTGCTCTTATTTCCGTCGCTTTGTCAAAAACTTTGCCGACGTAGCACGCCCTCTCACTCAGCTCCTCAAGAAAGACGCTGCCTTCGTGTGGGGCCCTGAGCAAGCGGATGCGTTCTCCAATCTAGTCCAACTGCTTACTTCTCCACCTATTCTCGCCCACTATGACGTCTCAGCTCCAACAGAAGTCCGTACCGATGCAAGTGGCCATGGTATCGGTGCAGTCCTGGCCCAGAAACAACAGGGTCGGGAACGCGTTGTTGCGTATGCCAGCCGCCTTCTTTCTCATGCTGAGCGGAAGTACTCCATTACCGAACGCGAATGTCTGGCGCTCGTTTGGGCTGTCAGAAAATTTCGCCCCTATTTGTACGGCCGGCCATTCACAGTGATCACTGATCATCATTCTTTGTGCTGGCTTTCGTCCCTGAAAGACCCTTCAGGCCGCCTTGGTCGTTGGGCGCTACGCCTGCAAGAATTCGACTACTCAGTCGTGTACAAAACCGGCCGCTTGCATCAAGATGCCGACTGCTTGTCCCGATATCCTGTCGACCCACTAGACAGTTCTACGGCCACACTATCTACCAACGTTCTCTCTCTGTCCGCTTTTCACGACATCGGACTCGAGCAAAGGCGGGACACCTTCCTGCGCAACATCATCCAAAGCTGACATCGTCGACGTCCGACCCTTCCCTTCGAATGTTTGAGCTCCACGATGGTGTATTGTACCGTTGCAACATGCGTCCTGACGGCCCCGACAGACTACTCGTTGTTCCTCCTCACCTGCGTCAGACCGTTCTCGCCCAGCTTCGCGATATGCCTATAGCCGGTCACCTTGGCGTGTCACGGACTTATGACAGAGTTCGCCGGCGCTTCTTCTGGCCTGGTTTGTACCGCGACGTCTGCCATTATATTGCTGCCTGCGATCTTTGCCAACGACGGAAAAAACCTACTACCCATCCTGCCGGACACCTTCAGCCGTTCGACATACCATCAGAGCCATTTTACCGCGTAGGTGTTGATCTCCTAGGCCCTTTTTCTACCTCGGCTGCAGGAAATAGGTGGATTGCAGTGGCAACCGATTATACAACCCGATACGCAATCACACTAGCTGTGCAACTGACGTCGCCGACTTTCTCCTGGAGAACGTCATCCTACACCACGGCGCTCCTCGGCAGCTCCTCACCGACCGAGGCCGCTACTTCCTTTCAAAAGTGGTTGACGACCTTCTACGATCCTGCTCAACTAAACACAAGCTTTCAACTGCTTATCATCCGCAAACCAATGGTCTAACCGAGCGCCTTAATCGAACTCCTACTAACATGTTATCCATGTATGTCTCCGCCGACCATCGCGACTGGGACACTACGTTACCGTTTGTCACATTTGCCTATAATTCGTCTCGACACGATACCACTGGGTTCTCTCCATCTTTTCTGTTGTTCGGCCGCGACCCTACACTACCTTTCGACACACTCCTGCCATCCAGACTAAGTTATACGTCGGAGTATGCTCGGGAAGCAATAACTAAGGCTCAGGAGGCGCGTCAAGTTGCTCGACGCCGACTAACGGACTCACAGGACAACCAGAGGCGCATGTATGACGCCCGACATCGTGACGTCCACTACACACCCGGTAGTCTGGTTCTGTTTTGGTCGCCCTCGCCCCGCCTTGGACTTTCGGAGAAGTTACTTCCACGGTATTCCGGCCCTTACCGCATCCTACGCCCAGTGACCGACGTCACCTACGAAATAACCCCTAGTTACCCGACCGTCGTTAACCCTCGTACTGACGTCGTACATGTTACGCGGCTCAAGCCATATTATTCGATTGCCTCTTGATTAGCACCGGGTCGGTGCTCCAGCCGCCCGGAAATCATGTAACGGGCTGAAGATGACGAAGAGGATTAAAAAGAAGACGACGCTGAGAGAGCTCTGCGAGTGCTGGGCGCCATCTTGTCAGACGCTGAACTTATTCTGTGTGTAGAGAGTGGAAATATATTTTCCCCGTAACAATATATATATATATATATATATATATATATATATATATATATATATATATATATATATATATATATATATATATATATATATACGTGGCATGGCGGCGACACCAACAGCAAAATGTAGCCGAGAGTGTCCATATAACTGCTATCGCAATAAAAAAAAGTGGACGAAAAGATAACTTGCCACCGGTAGGGACCGAGCCAGAGGTCTTCGAATAACGCGTACGATGCTCTAACACTGAGCTACGGTGGCAGTCATCCCTCCGTCTACTTTATAGGGTATATATGTGCATTTAAACGTGTATTTAAAAAAGTCAGTTTCGCCGCAAGGACGAAGCAATGAAAGCGATAGCAACAAATTGGCATTTGACGCGAGGAACGGCAAGCAGATTGAAACTTGGCGCGCACTGGTCAAGCGCGAAGGACGCACGAAACATACGCACAGGTATACACAGGAAGAGCGCGAACTAACAAGTGTCACAGTTGCTACTTCACGTTGTTTGAACAAAACGGGCCCCCTGCAGCGAGCGAAGTGACCTTTGTGCGCTCTGTAACCTAAACGCAATAATTTCCGGCGGAAGCACACGACGTAAAACTGCCCCCCATCCCCCCCACCCCAAGATAAGCGCGCGCGCTCTCCCGGCAAAGGCGACTACTCCCTGCAGGCCAAAGTGCAAGTTGGAGAGCCAACGCATCACAACGAGTATGGCGCCGAGCGCACACTTTGCGCCATCTGGCTGGTTTGCAGGAAGGCAGAGGACACGCTGATATTCCCCCGAGATCGGCGTACCACCAGCGGTGAATTTTTTATATAAATAGCTCACCGTTAGTGTGGTGAAGGACGTGCGCTCCTGTGGCCTAGCGGTTAGTGCCCCGCGATGCACAGCGAGAGGTCGCCCGTTCGATTCCGCGCATCGGAAAATATTTTTCTGAATGATTTTTATTCGTGGCTTATATATATATATATATATATATATATATATATATATATATATGTATATGTCATTATATCCCTTTACGGCCTCACCCGCACAAATGTGCGGGTCATTAAAGACGCTCACGAAACGGCACCTGTTTCAGTTTCGGTTTCAGAGCTCTGTGCCGCTGAATTCAATGCTTAAGGGAATATATCTGTTTCAGTAGTTCAATAATTTCGGCACCAGAGGGCGAGTAATCTTCCGCGAAAAAAGCCGTCTGAGCACGTGCGCCGACTGCAGTTAGCTCAGACGTGTAAATCAACGCTTCTTCTTGTAGTGCATTTTTTGGGGGGGGAGTGTATGCATCTGAAAACAATAATGAGACTTGGAAAAACATGCTTCGCTAATAAAATTACGCTTTCCTACCACACACGCTGTGTACTCACGCGTGAAAAAGTCACCCGCACGTTTGTGCGGGCTGGGCTTTACTCCTCGTCAAGTGCACGGCAGAGCGGCGCAGGTTGGCTCGTTCCCGCGTGGTTGCGCCTGCGCATTCTGTTTTTTTATTGCGAATAGTTTTCTTGGCATCATATTGGCACTTCTTTGGTTGGTGTTTCCTGATGTTTTCTGATATCTGAACTTAGCGACGCGAAGTGATGTGCGTTAATTGTGACCACCATTTACGCAGAAAATATTAATTTTGTGAATGTGTTGTGAGAACATGCATTATATTTCAGAGAATTACATTTTACATTGCCTATGATATTGAGTTTCAGTATCGCCAGTGAGTCTAAGGATAGTAAATAACATTGAGGGTTAAAATTGCTAAAATTATCTAACTTAGGGAACAAGCTTCTGTGGGCGCTGAATTTTCTTTTTTTCACATGCCGAGATTTTCAATTCAGAGAATGAAGAAGACATAGAAGAGATATTGAGCCTCCTGTTGTCTTGCGTCACAATTGGGTAGGGACCACGTTGACGAATTGACAGATTCATGTTCGTCGTTCGAGCCAACATAGTGATCAAAACTGGAGTATGGAAGCCGAGTTTTTGAGCAGTCGCCTCCGTAATAACTGGGCCAGGTGACCACTCAATCTATCTTGTCAGTTTCAGTGAAATTGATGTCTTTTGGAAGAACACATTCGGCTGCAAAGCATCACCTGCTTTTAAGTGGTGAGACAGCCGACGTTCTTGTTGTTGTCAAGACTCCTTTGCCAACTTTCTCACACTAATTTAATGCAACGATCTTTGAAGTTACGGCTGGCAAAACGACAGTGTGCCCTAGTTGTAGACATAGAACAACTTTGCAAGTAGCTGTGCAAAAGATCAAGCAGCTTTTGGTATGGACCTAATCACGGGTTGTATCCGATCTCTGAGGAAAAGTGTGGTCGTCACCAGGCGCCCAAGAATTGAAAGCGGAAAGAAAAATGTGTCACAAGATCAATCCTTAGACAACTTTACTGGAGTGTAAAAGGCGCCCGGCATAGCCAAGCGATTAGACTCAGCTATACGTACCACTGGCGATCAGTATACAGCTTGACATTCTGCACATCACTCCAGGCTGTCAAGTGCAGCTTCTTGATCAAGGACGCGTTGTATGAAGTGCAACTTATGCCTGTGCCTCACAAGTGACACACAATACTATAAAATGTTGCATTCGCAGCACTGACCACGAATTTTTTGCTTTGTCTTAGCCGTTATGAGTTTATTCCTCGCTGCAGTGAATCACATGAATAAGAGCCCAGCCCGCACATATATTTGCGGGTCTGTTTTCTGCAAAAACTCCAATTCTTACAGTTTAACCTTTGAAAACTTAATTACAATAGAGCAAACATGAATAATTTTTGAGCAAGTCAGCAATTTTTCCATTATATTTTTCTCGGGCAGGAAAGGGATATAACAATCGCCATCATTTTTCGTTCCTTCATGTACAATCATCGTGACTACTGTGGCCAATGGCTCATCGTTGTAAATGCCTTTTCATGTCCGTGATCCAACCTGCTTTATTAAATTTATGAATTGTTTTTTCCCTTTCTTTATTTCTTTATTTTCCTCTTGTTTTGGTGTTGGTATCATGGTTGGTTTGATCCTTTTAAACATTCACATGTTGATCCCACGTGTTTTGTACCCACGTGTTCATGCCCATAAAAGCGGCCACATGCTTGTAATTCTTTTCATTCTGACGAAGGCCGTGCCACGGCCGAAACGTTAACTAGTAAAAAATATTCAATTTTCGTAAGTGTGCTCCTTCATTTCTTGACTATATGTGCACCGGACCCACAGAACTTTCTTTTGAATATATATATATATATATATATATATATATATATATATATATATTGCACACAACATTGCACACAGCACGCGAACACTCAAGATTATTCCAGAGCTTGCGCGACGACCAGTGATAAGGCTAGAATGTTCGACGCATGATGTATAAAAGCCGGCGCGCTCCAACGATGATCATTTTATCGACGGTCGACGCTCTGTTCGCCGCTATCAGTGTATCAGTGCACAGCGTGCATTGCTTGCTGTAGTTTGACTTTCGGTTTCCCGGCCACAAGTTCGGCCAAATAAAGAGTTTCTACTTGGACGCGCCGACTGCTGCCTTCGTCGAGGTCAAGACCACGTGACATCTGGTGGAGGTGCTGCTTCGTCCACGCTCCGGACACCACCACGAGGCGATGACCCAAGGCCAAGCCGCGAAGAAGACGACGCAAAGGATAACCCTGTTCGTTGTTCCAGCCACAGGCAGCAGGGACTACAGCCAGAGCACGGGCTCCTGCCGGGAACACCAGGCCAACCAAGACAATGACTTCAACCGCAGGCACGATGAACACCCCTGTGCCGCCCTACACTAGTCGTGTTCCGACAGCCCAAAGAGCCGCCAACTTTCCGCGCATCATCGGCTGAATATCCGGAAAGCTGGTTAGAAGCATATGACGGGGTCACCACCTTCAACCACTGTAGCCACGACGACAAGCTTCGGCATGTCTATTTCGCCTTAGAAGACGCCGCTAGGACCTGGTACGAGAATCAAGAGCGAAATCTTACAACGTGGGACATTTCTTGCCCCAGGTTCCTCGCCACATTTACAAGTGTTGTCCGCAGGGAGAGGGCAGAAGCTCTCCTCAGAACCCGTGCGCAGTTGCAAAATGAAAACGTGGCCCTCTTCACGGAGGAGATGACTAGACTGTTGCGCCACGCAGACCCTGAAATGCCCGAAGTGCGCCTCCTGATGCAAAGAGTTGAGCAGGAACTCTTCGCGGGACTGATGCGGAACCCACCGAACAGCATCCAAGAATTTTTCTCGGAAGCGACAACTATCGAGACGACCCTGGACATGCGCAACCGGCAGTACCACTGCCGTTCGACTACACGTTTCGCTGACATCCAAGGGCTCTGTTCCGCCGACCTTCACGAAACGATCCGAGCGATCGTGAGGGGGGGAACTGCGCAAGCTGTTACCCTCACCACAATCTCAACTGGACTCGATCACCGACATTGTCCGTGAAGTCCAGCAAGCGTTGGGAGTTCCCGAACCACCGCAGCCACATCCAGAGGCTGTAACCTACGCTGCTGCAGTCTGCCGTCCTGTTCCCGCTCCGCGACATCGTCACCGCATCGCCGCAGTTCCGTCGCCAGACGCCGCCGCCGCCACCACCACCACGACCGGCGCCCTACCGTCCTGCTGTCGGCCAGCGCTACGCGCCAAAGAAAACCGACGTCTGGCGCGGCCCCGACAACCGCCCGCTCTGCTACCATTGTGGGGAAGCCGGCCACACCTACCGCCGCTGCCAGTACCGACAGATGGGGCTGCGCGGTTTCGCCGTCAACGCGCCGTGTCCGCAGCGGGGTGAACGACCTCGCGACATCGCCGACTAAATTACCGGAACACAGTGGCAACAACGACCATCATCCCGTTCACCATCACCCAGCCGCTACATGTTGCCGCACCGCCGGCAGTACACTGGCCCAACCCGGAGCCGGTCGCCTAGCCCGTATCCGGAAAACTAGGGGCAGCAACCGATGGATGGTGCGGCTGCTGTACGATGAACTAATGGAGACACTCCGCCGATGATGACGCCGCGACGAAACCTGCTGAACACGACGCGAAGCAGACAGACCCCTGTCGACGAAACGTCGCGCACCGAGGAAGACCTGACTACGCAGCATGGAAGCAGCGCAAAAAAACGACGCAGCCGTGATCCGAAGCCACGACCTAACCGCAACGCAAGGCGACGGACTAGCGACCTCGACGTTCTCATCGACGGCCGCAACGTCACCGCTCTCATCGACACTGGGGCCGACTATTCCGTCGTCAGTGGGCCATTCGCCGCCAAGCTGAAGAAAGTAAAGGCCGCTTGGAGTGGACACGAAATCCGGACAGCTGGAGGCCACGTACCTTATTTGAGTTAGCACGGCGAGAGTCACCATCAATAACCGGACTTATCCTGCGAGCTTTGTCATCCTACAACACTGCTCCAGGGATGTGATACTTGGAATAGACTTCCTTAGTGACCACGGCGCCGTCATCGACCTGAGGTCGCCCCGCCACGGTGGTCTAGTGGTTATCGCACTCGACTGCTGACAGGAAGGTCGAGGGATCGAATCCCGGCTGCGGCTGCATTTTCGATGGAGCCGAAAATGCTTGAGGCCCGTGTACTTAGATTTAGGTGCATGTTAAAGAACCCCAGGTGGTCTAAATTTCCGGAGCCCTCCACTACGGCGTCTCTCATAATCATATCGTGGTTTTGGGACGTTGAACCCCAGATATTATTATTATTATTTGACCTGTGGTGTGAGTCGATAACACTAACCTCAGAAAAAGAGCTCCCGCCCCACCCGACGCCAAGGAACCATGCACTGAATGTGATAAAAGAGCAGGTGGCCGTTCCTCCGCTCTCTGGCGTCATTATTTCCGTCGGCGCCGAAAAACCCGCGAACCTTGAAGGCGTCATCGAGGGCGCTGAGTGACAAGCGGTATAGCCGAGCTGCGTGACGGAAAAGCAAAGGTAATGCTGACAAAAAAGAGAGAGAAATAGATAAAGGAAAAGACAGGGAGGTTAACTTGGTAGAAGAAACGGTTTGCTACCCTGTACAGGGGCGGGGAAAGAGGGATCGGAAAGAGGATAGAGGGAGAGAGAAAAAAAATTTAAAAGAAAAAACAAAGGATGCCCACATATGCACACACATGTAGGATGTTCTGATTAGAGTCGTTCGGAGAGACCGGTTGAACGCAGAAATCGCAGAAGCGACTTCACAGCCTTCTTATGCGACGTTGAGTCCTGTCTGTGGCACAGGATTCTGACTTCCGAAAGAGTCTGGTCATCCAGTTGATCGAGTGCCTTGCACAAAGACTGTCTCTGCAAACGGTATTGCGGGCATCCGCACAGAATATGCTGAATAGTTTCGTCACTGCCGCAATGGTCACAGGCTGCAGTGTCGGCCATTCCTATGCGGAACGCGTACGCATTGGTAAATGCGACACCCAACCATAACCTGCACAGTATGGTAACGTCACCTCGGTGAAGTCCTGGAGGAACTTGAAGACTCAGCGTTGGGTCTAGTGTATATAATGGTGCGTGCTTGAAGTGTGGCTCGTTCCACTGTGATGTGGTGCGTCGGCGAGCAAGCATGCGCAGCTTCCGTGCAGCGTCAGTTCTGGAGAGTGGAATTAATATCTGATTGTTTTCAGCATGGGCAGAACGGGCAGCTCGATTGCCGATAATACCACAATGACTTGGAAGCCATTGAAAGGCTAGGTCATGTCCTTTCTCAGTTAGATGGTTTGTCTCTTCTGCAATTTCGAACACCAGTTGTTCGTGCGGGCCGCGGCGTAAAGGTGCCAGAAGGGAATGCAGTGCCGCCTTGGAATCACTGAAAATAGTCCATTTTTGGGCCCGTTCATCCCTAATGAATTGTAATGAGGCACGAAGCGCCGTGAGCTCCGCTGCCGTCGACGTCGTAAGGTGGGAGGTCTTGCCTTTGTTGTGGCTTTTATTGGTATCACAACAGATGCTGTTGAGCTGTTCTGCAAAACGGAGCGGTCGGTGTATACGTGTATACAGCCTTGGTACATATCGTATAACAGGAGCAGAGCGAGCTGCTTAAGAGCAGGTGACGACATATCTGCTTTTTTCCGGATGTCAGGTATTGTTAGCCTGTTCTTAGGCTGAGTCAGGCACCACAGAGGAGTCGAAGATCTCGCGGCGGGCGTGAAGGATGTTGGTAAAGATTCGCGATACGTGGTCACCGTTTGGCAAAAAGACGCTCGTGGTCTGTCTGCTGGTAAAGATGCTAGGTGGTGGCGGGGTGTCCGAGCGAGATGTCTGATGTGTGCCCTGAGTGCTTCAACTTCAATGTGTGTCGTGATGAGGTGGTCACCGGCGATTGCTATAGAAGCCACCGTCGATGCACTACGAGGCAAGCCTAGGCAAATCCACAGTGCCTGGGCCTGAACACTTTGTAGCGTTCGTAAGCTTGTTTTACTTGCGTTGGTCAACGTAGGCAATCTGTACCGCAGGAAGCCGAGAAAAAGTACCCTGTACAGATGTAGCATATCACTGGGTGACAATCCCCAAGTCTTCCCTGCGAAGAACTTCAGTAGATGACAGATACCAATCAGGCGTTTTTTGATGTACGAGACGTGGGGGGCTCCATGATAGATCCCTGTCAGTTATGATGCCCAAAAACTTGTGCGATCGAACGTACGGTATGGTTTGACCATTGATGATTACGTCGTAATTATTCGTAGGTTTGCGCGTAAAAGCCACGACGGCGCATTTCTCGGACGGAATTTCCAAGCATCGATTATGGAGGTAACGTGCAGTTTGAGCGGCAGCTTTTTGAATTCTCGCTCGCAACTGCAGGCGTGTTACAGCGGACGTCCAAACACAGATGTCATCCGCGTACATTGAGAGCCTAACTGTGCTTGGCAGGTACTCAATGAGGGCAATTAGCGTAAGATTGAAGAGCACAGGGCTCAGTACGCCACCCTGGGGGGACGCTACGGTAGCTGTAATGTGGAGAGGTTTGACCGTCTTCGGTGCTCACAAAGAAGGATCGCATTGACAGATAACTCCGTATCCACCGATACATCCGACCACCTACTCCTACCTCTTCGAGAGCGGTGAGGATTGCTTCATGCGTAACGTTGTCGTACGCCCCTTTGACGTCTAGGAACAAAGACGCGCAGAGACGCTTACGGCTTTTCTCGTTTTGTACGTAGGTGACCAGGTCGACGACGTTATCAATCGATGATCGACCACGTGGAAATCCTGCCATGGCATCTGGGTAGGTGTTGTTGCATTCCAAGTACCACTCCAGGCGTCCCAGGATCATCCTCTCCATAACTTTGCCTACACAACTGGCCAATGCGATCGGGCGGTAGGATGAGAGCTCCAACGGTGACTTGCCTGGCTTCAGTAGTGGAACCAGGCGACTAGTCTTCCAGCTTGTCGGGAGCGTGCCATCTTGCCAGGATTTGTTGTACAACTCCAGGAGAAAGATCCTCGCGCGTTCACCCAGGTGACACAGGGGTTTATAGGAAATTCTGTCGGGCCCTGGTGCCGATGCGCGTCCACACAAAGCTAGTGCTGCTGTGAGTTCATGGATAGAAAAATGCAAATCCATGCGGCAATCCAGTGGTTGTGGACAGCTGTTCGACGGTAAGAGGCTGTTTGGTACTGTGAGTTGCCCAGATAATCTGGCACAAAAGTGTTCTGCCACGTCAATATCTGGTCTCTGTTGTGAAAGGGCGAGAGCCTTGAATGGGTACCGCTGAGTGGGTTTTGTGCGCAGACCTCGTACCATCCTCCACAATTGCGATAGATGTTTACGAGGGTCAAGCGACTCACAGAAAGCAGTCCAACGTTGTGTTTCGAGTTTATCTATCCGGCGCTGAATCTTCTTCTGTAGACGTCGAGCGATCCGTAAGTTTTCCATTGCCTCCGTGCGCCGGTATCTTCGTTCAGCACGCCGTCGGATTGCTCGAAGTCGTTCTAACTCGATGTCAAATTCCGTTACTTTGGAAGAGCATGCGAGAGTACATGTAGCATCAAGTATCGTGCTCTTGATTATCTCCTCTAAATCAAAGGGTCTATTTGCTTGACATTGCTCTTCTATGCGAGACTGAAATTTCGTCCAGTCCACTCTTTGAACGCTGTCGCGTACCTTACAAGGGGACAATCCTTCAATTTTGACATATGTGGGAATGTGGTCACTCCCATGTGTTTCTATGTCCGGGAACCACTCAGCACTCCTGACGAGGCCTCGTGAGAAAAAGGCCAAGTCAAGACAGCTGCTATACTTTGAACCACGCAGAAATGTTGGACTGCCGTCATTTAGCAAGAAAAGTTCATTGTCGGCGGCGAAGGGCACTAACTTTCTGCCTTTGGCATTGGTCTTCGAGCTTCCCCAGAGGGTATGATGAGCATTGAAGTCGCCGATTATAACGCACGGGTGAGGAGATGATGTCAGGGTACCTTGTAGTCTTTTATGGTCAAATTGGCTTGACGGAGATAGGTAGGCACCAACAACCATGATGGTAAGTCTCTTCTTCACTGTTAAACATGTATATTGATTGTGGTCATGAGGTGACTTCAGCCATGAATATATAGGCCCCTCAACATTGGTACGACGGTCGCCTACATCGACGAATGCGTCGCCGCCAGCAATGCTTTCGCCCTCTTCGATGCTGCCGAGCCTGCTTCGGTGAATCAAGGTCCCGAACCAGATTTCGACATTAATCCGAACCTTCCGAAGCTCAAGCACGATCAGCTCAAAGCCCTGCTGCTGCGTTTCCAGGACTGCTTCTCAGCGTCGTCAAGAATGCGACAGATTCAAGTCGCGAACATCGCATCATAACATAAGAAAGTGGACGACCACTTCGACAGAGCCCGTACCGAGTTTCCACGCGCGAACGCGAGGCCGTGAAGAAACGAGTCGACGAAATGCTACGTGACGACATCATTCAGCCGTCCAAGAGTCCGTGGGCGTCAACCATGGTTTTAGTGAAGAAAAAAGACGGCACCCTACGCTTCTGCGTCGATTATCGGTATGGCTGGCTTAAAGTGGCAGACGTGCCTCGTGTACTTGGACGACGTCGTTGTGTTTGCCTCAAACCTCCGGCGCCTTGCAGCTGTACTTCAAGCAATCAAGACCTCCGGACTAACTCTGAAGCCAGAAAAGTGCCGCTTCGCATACGAAAAGCTCTTGTTCTTGGGCAACGTCATCAGCAAGTCAGGAGTTCGCCCCGACCCGCGGAAAACAGCTGCCATCGCCGCCTTCCCGCCAACCACTGACAAAAAGGCCGTGCGCCGATTTCTCGGCTTGTGCGCCTATTACAGACGCTTCGTGAAGGAATTTTCAAGGATCACCGAGCCGCTAACTCGCCTCACGAAAGCCGACGTGGAATTCAAGTGGGAAACTGTGCAAGTCGAATCATTTGAAGAACCTAAAGGACGCCTACAGACGCCTCCCATACTTGGGAATTTCGACGAATACGCCGAAACCGAAGTACACACCGCGAGCATTCTTGGACTCGGCGCCGTGCTTGTGCAGAGGTCTGATGGACTGCAAAAGGGTCATCAGTTATGCTAGCCGGTCGCTATCCAAGGCGGAAGCCAACTATTCTACAAAAGAAAAGGAGTGCCTTGCCATCATCTGGGCAACATCCAAGTTTCGTCCCTACCTCTACGGCAGGCCTTTCAACGTTGCAAGCGACCACCACGCCTTGTGTTGGCTAGCTAAATTGAAGGACCCTTCAGGTCGCCTCGTACGGTGGAGCCTAAGGCTTCAAGAATTTGACAATACCGTCGTGTACAAGTCCGGAAGGAAACACTCTGACGCCGACTGCCTGTCTCGTGCCCCCCGTCGACCCACCACCGCCCGACGACCAGGATGATGACAGCTTCTTGGGAGCCATAAGTGCCGACTACTTCGCCGAACGACAGCGAGCCGACCCGGAACTGAGGGGTCTAATGGAATACCTGGAGCGCAGGACCATCGCTGTCCCAAAAGTATTCAGGCAAGGATTGGCATCCTTTTCCTTGAAAAACAACGTCCTCGTAAAGAACAACTTATCTCCAGCCCGAGCCAGCTACCTTATCGTTGTACCCTCAGCACTGCGACCAGAAATTCTGTATGCCCTGCACGACGACCCGACGGCTGGCCACCTCGGTTTTTCCCGCACGCTCGCAAGGATACACGAAAAGTGCTTCTGGCCACGCGTTACCACCGACGTCACTCGTTACGTGAGGACATGCCGGGACTGTCAGCGGCGCAAGACACCGCCGACAAGGCCAGCGGGACTTTTGCAACCCATCGAACCACCTCGCCGACCGTTCCAGGAAATCGGCATGGACTTACTGGGGCCGTTCCCGACGTCGGCTGTCGCAAACAAATGGATCGTCGTAGCTACCGACTACCTCACCCGCTACGCCGAAACAAAGGCCCTGCCCAAAGGCAATGCAGCCGAGGTAGCCAAGTTCTTCGTTGAGAGCATCGTCCTTCGACACGGCACCTCAGAGGTTATCACCGACAGAGGTTCGGCCTTTACGGCTGATCTAACTCGGGCTATCTTGGGATATAGCCAGACAAGCCACCACTGCACCACGGCCTACCACCCACAGACGAATGGCCTCACCGAGCGTCTTAATAAGACCATCGCCGATATGCTGGCCATGTACGTTGACGTCGAGCACAAGACGTGGGATTCCATCCTCCCGTATGCAACCTTTGCATACCACACGGCCGTACAAGAAACGACGCAGATGGCGCCATACAAGTTGGTCTACAGAAGAAGCCGCCAACGATGCTCGACGCCATGTTACCGAGCGTCACCGATAAGGAAAACATCGACGTCGCCGTGTACCTCCAGCGCGCCGAAGAAGCCCGACAACTGGCCCGTCTGCGCATCCAGTGCCAACAAAAGACCGACAGTCATCGCTACAACCTTCGACGACGCCATACAGAATACCAGCCCGTTGACCGTGTCTGGGCCTGTACACCGATACGACGACGTGGACTGAGCGAAAAACTTCTGCGACGATACTTCGGACCGTATAGGGTGCTTCGACGTCTCGGCGCAATCGACTAGGAGGTTGTCCCGGGTGGCATCTCGAACTCTCAGCTACGCCGGGCACGTCCCGAGGTTGTGCATGAGGTGTGCGTTAAACCGTTCCATGCGCGTTAAGGGACCTGCGGACTCAAGTTTTTACTTGCTTTATTGCTGTTATTTATTGTTACATGCATTTTTTCTTCATATTCTGTTTTAAAACATCGGGACGATGCTTTTTCAGAGGGGGGGCATTGCCACGCTTGTAATTTTGATGTGATCTGTTTAAACCCACAAAGACTGTGAGCAATGCTCGGCGCAGATCGCGCCTCAGTGTTCGAGAAGCTTCACGTATGTAGTAGATCGCTTTCTTAACATTGCACACAGCACGCGAACACTCAAGATTATTCCAGAGCTTGCGCGACGACCTGTGATAAGGCTAGAATGTTCGACGCGTGATGTATAAATGCCGGCGCGCTCCAACGATGATCATGTTTGTCGACGGTCGACGCTCTGTTCGCCGATATCAGTGTATCAGTGCACAGCGTGCATTGCTTTCTGTAGCTTGACTTTCGGTTTCCCGGCCACAAGTTCAGCCAAATAAAGAGTTTCAAAAGAGTTGACTGTTGGGCGAGTTGGTGCTTTGACACAGAAACCATCGTGAGAGCGCAACTTAACACGACACACAAGAAGGAGAAACAGACGAGGACAGGCGCACACTACCAACGGGCTTTATTGAAGGAAGATCACTCCTTTACACATCAACACCCTGCGCAGGGGCACAGTCACAATGACCAAAAAAATTCAAACCAGGCGGGAAAGAAATTGAAATTCAGCATTGTACAGTGCAATGGAGGTTTCGCTCACGCACTCTTCACCTGCTTTTTTAATGAAAAAAGCTTCTAGCGTTTCGTGAGCCGTTTTTTCTCTACTTCTGCCTAGAATTTTTGCACACCGGAATCCCGGTTCACAATGCGGGCAAGCCAAGCAGTGGTCAACAAGGTGACTTCTCTCATTATTGTTAAGATTTCTTTCGTGTTCCCTGAGTCGGTCATTGAGGCAGCGCCCTGTCTGGCCGATGTAGACTTTGCCGCACGACAGGGGAATCTCGTACACGGCATTGTTAGCACACTTCACAAAATGTTTTTCATGGTTCTTTAGGCAGCCCCCCCTTTTGCTCCACACAGGTGGTGCGCCGGCTCAGCTGAGCGAGCTTCTTCGGCGCCGAGAAAACCAACGGCACGTTGAACCGACTAGCCAGTTTTTTCATTCTGTGTGTGACCTTGTGCATGTACGGGACCACAGCTGGCCTCTGCCAGTCCACCAGGGACTTAGCGGCATCTTTTGAGTCGCCGTGCCTCATCTTCTTAAGAAGCTTCTCAGCAACAGACACGATGACCGACCCAGGAAAACCAGCAGAAAAAAACCTCTCCAATTGTAGCTCATAACTATCTTGCACACTGTGAATGCAGGACTTCCGAAGCGCAGATTCTAAACAGAGTGTTGCGATGCCTCTCTTTATAGTCTTAGAATGAGCCGATTTGTATGGAAGGAGCTCTTTCTGAGCACGCGGGGAGTACACCCAGCACACGTGACTTTCCTTGAACTTTAACTGAAGGTCTAAAAACTGAAGCTTGCCTTCTTGTGGGCGTTCAAAAGTAAATGCTAGTCCTTTCCCATAATTTTTGAAGTCTTCAAGGACACACTTTAGCGCATGCTCATACTGAGTTGGGCACTTCTTGAAAAGGATTAAAAAGTCGTCAACATAACGAAAAATTTTAAGGACAATGTCATTGTTAGTACAACTCAAATGGTGATGTACAGCGCGATCGAAGGATGACAAAAAGATATGGCACAACACAGGAGCGATACAGGAACCAATGCAGATACCTTTCTTTTCCAGGTAGATCTGGTCGTCAAACTTGATGAAAGTGGACTGAAGTTAAAATTCCAAAAGCTCTAAAAGGTTCTCAACTGACATCCCTGCAGCATTTTGAAAAGGAATCACACCATTTTCATCAATGCACTGTTGAACTGCCGCAAACAATTCACGATGAGGCACCGCGTAAAAGAGCTCTTACACGTCTACAGAAAAACTAAACCAATGTCACTGTTGTCTTCAAGGAAACGCACGACATCAACAGAACTTTTTGTGAGGAACGGATCACTTATCTCGAGAGAATTCAATACCTTGAGCAAGAACTTACTGACGCAATGCTGCCAGGTGCCCCTTTCATTCACAATAGTTCGGAACGGCCCTTCAGGTTTATGCGTCTTAACGCAAAAGAAAACACTCAAAGCAGCACTTTCACTGTTGGTTACCTCTCTTGCGAGCTTAACCAGATCTAAGCGCTTGCACAGTTCTACTGCTTTACTCTTGACTCTGGCATTGCCTTTTTTTACGGAAAAGAAATTCTTCTTGATAGCCTCCGCAGCTTTTTCATTGAACATGGTTTTTGGTAATGCAACAAAGCCGCCAACCTTATCTGCCTGCAAGACACACAGGTCATTCTGCCTCAAAAACTTAACTACCCTTTCCAAACTATCTTTAGCAACACTAGGCACAGTTCGCTTCACGTTCTTGGCGAGACAGTCAATTCCCTCCAAAAGACAGCGTTCACGGTTTTCCTGGGGAGCCTTCTCTGCAATCCGACGATTCAAGGCCGTGAGTTTGTGGGGTGGAACACAAGGCTCAAGTCCGAACTTGGGACCCTTGTCTAAAATATTTTTAATATTGGTGGGAATGCAAGCTCCTCCCATGACGATTAGGCTGCCGGTGCGGCCCTCCGGCTTCTTAGGCTTCGCCACGCCTCCAAGGATCGCACTGAGGTTGTAGCTCCACCAGAATTCTGTCAATCGCATGGCTTCCCGTTTTAGAAAGAAGAACTGCCTCTCCGCCACCAATGCAGGGTACCGGGAAAAAGTAGCCACCCTCAACCAGTCGAAGTATAAACGCACTTGCCGCCAAAGTTCGGATCTTAAAATTTTCACCAGTCTTTTCACATGACCCCACGAAGGCGCAATGGGACCGAGTAAGGCACTTACTTCGGGAGGGATGACGCTCTTCCTAAGGCAGAAACCAAGATACCTTGAACGACAGATCGCTGCAACGATGCTTGCCAGGAGCTTGTTGACATGGCGAGGATCTTGAGAGGACACGTAGAAAGATGAGCCCGATGTACAAGAAATGAACTTCAGAAGAGTTGACTGTTGGGCGAGTTGGGGCTTTGACATAGAAACCATCGTGAGAGCGCAACTTAACACGACACGCAAGAAGGAGAAACAGACGAGGACAGGCGCACACTACCAACTGGCTTTATTGAAGGAAGATCACTCCTTTACACATCAACACCCTGCGCAGGGGCACAGTCACAATGACCAAAAAAATTCAAGCCAGGCGGGAAAGAAATTGAAATTCAGCAGAAAGAAATCTTAATAATGAGAGAAGTCACCTTGTTGACCACTGCTTGGCTTGCCCGCATTGTGAACCGCGATTCCGGTGTGCAAAAATTCTAGGCAGAAGTAGAGAAAAAACGGCTCGCGAAACGCTAGAAGCTTTTTTCATTAAAAAAGCAGGTGAAGAGTGCGTGAGCGAAACCTCCATTGCACTGTACAATGCTGAATTGCAATTTCTTTCCCGCCTGGTTTGAATTTTTTTGGTCATTGTGACTGTGCCCCTGCGCAGGGTGTTGATGTGTAAAAGAGTGATCTTCCTTCAATAAAGCCAGTTGGTAGTGTGCGCCTGTCCTCGTCCGTTTCTCGTTCTTGTGTGTCGTGTTAAGTTGTGCTCTCACGATGGTTTCTATGTCAAAGAGTTTCAACTTGGACACACTGACTGCTGCCTTCGTGGACGTCACGACCACGTGACAATATATATTGTGGGTGCGTTCTTACTTAAAATATTGTACCGCTACATTTGACGAGGACAAGAGAAGTACATGACAGGACGGGGGGCGACAATATTTTAAAAAAGAATGTATCACAAACTAGCCCCGCAACGTGTTTTGTTTAGTGGGTGCGTGTTTGTAGTGAAGTTACAATGGGGTATTATTTCTACGTGCACTGCGAGGTTATTTCTTTACCGCTGGACGAGTCCAGAGCTTGGATCCAGGATGATACGCGCCAGGTATTACCTCCTAGGCACGCGGTGATTGTGTTATGAAGGGGTCCTCGCACTTTACTACTTCTTGGGCAAATATTTTTTCGACGAATGGCGAGAAAGACAGGGACAGGCGCAAACTGCAACTGAATTTTTTATCAAGGCAACGCACACATACGCTGTACAACTCAACGAATCTAATTGGATAGAACGGTGTAATGTTGCAGCTAGAGAGATGAATACAAGAAAGGCATGGCGCCTCTTTCGCGCTCTCGTCGATCCCGCCGAAACCAGAGGAGAAACGCAAAGGCAGCTCCGTCGAGCCCTGCACGACTTTCAGGGAACCAACTCCCAGTTGGCTGATGCTTTATGCGATAGATACCTATGTCGCACCCTGGACCCGGACAGGAATGCGTACGAATACGCGGGTAGAGAAAACCGTCAGCTTGACGCCCCTTTTGTAATGTGCGACCTGAAAGCAGCGCTGAACAAATTGTGCAGGGACACCGCTCCGGGCCGGGATCTCATCATGGTAAAACTTTTAGCAAATCTATCGGACGATTCCTATCGGCATCTATTAGAGTACATTAACGCGATCTGGGAAGGCCAACCGCTCCCAGCCGACTAGAAAACAGCATTAGTCACATTCATCCCCAAACCCGGCATGCAAGTCAGCACGGACAACCTCAGACCTATATCATTAATTTCGTGTGCCGGCAAATTAATGGAAGCAATGGTTAGAGACCGTCTCTCCACGTACCTCGAGCGCTAGGGATATTTCGCAGATTCCATGTTTGGCTTTAAGCCACACCTGTCTGCACAAGATATCCTCCTGCAACTAAAGCGAGACATTATCCAACCCATTCACTCGACGCACAACGACAGGGCCATTCTCGCTCTAGACCTTAAAGGCGCATTCGACAACGTTAAACACGAAAGCACCCTAAACAACTTGAGTGGTACCCATTGCGGCAGGAAAACCTTCGCCTACATCAAAGACTTTCTCTCAGAGAGACTGGCGATTCTTCGCATAGATAACGAGGAACATGGACCATTCAAGATGGGGATGCGGGGCACCCCGCAAGGAGCTGTCCTCTCCCCGCTGCTATTCAACATCGCCATGATGAAGCTTCCGCGGGCATTGGCAGAGGTGGAAGGGATATATCACGCCATATACGAATTTAGGACCTGATGAAGGGAAATTTAGGACCTGATGCAACGTCAGCACTCACGTTAGGGCAAGGACGTAAATTTTATGGAAATGAAGTGCACTCTATGCTGCAATGATGTGAATACCATTCGTTAGCGCATTCCTCCGTTGCCGAGCAACGCTTGATTATAGCTTGCGGAGTCATATGAGTGCATATATAATATTTATTAGACGGTTATTAAAGTGGAGCTGACACTGAAGCCACAATTGATGTTAACCCGACATGGCGCCTGTATAATAGGAGTACATATGCAATGTTTATCACCTTTTTATCAATTTAGATAGCTAGCGCGGTAACCACAATGGACGTTACATCGACTTGATGTCTGCATAGTACTTTTTTCAAAGCAGACCTTGCCTGGTTCTGAGGTAGAATACATGACTGCCACACGAAATGCTTGGGTTTGATTCCTACAGGGATCCTGATTTTTAGTCTTTGCATTCGTCGGATCAACGCGGCCGATGCCGGATTTTTTTAAAGCTCTCGCGTTTAAATGATCCATGTCTGTTGTCGCCGTTCCTGGGTATATAAAAACATTAAGGTTCATACCCGCACACCGCAACCCGTGGTATACGGGTATGTGACATACATAAATCAATCAATCAAAATATTTTATTCGCACCAAAGATGTAAACACAATGGGGTAGAATATACAGAAGGAGGTCCCATAGCACACGGCTGAAAGGGGACCTCCTGACGGAAAATTACACGTTTATAAGTACAAAAAATGGCAACAAAACAGCGTTAAATAATTATTCATAGGTATAAAAACAACGCAAACGTACCATAAAAAATGGAAGTAAGAATAGCAATAATACATCGTCAAGTAATTATACTTAGTAATATAACCGACGCAAGCATGCAACAAAAATGGCATTAAAATGGCAATTGAACAACGGTAAGTAATCATACATAGAAGAGTTGACTGTTGGGCGAGTTGGTGCTTGGACATAGAAACCATCGCGAGAGCGCAACTAAACACGACACACAAGAAAGAGAGACAGACGAAAGGAGAGACAGAAGGAGAGACAGACGAAACAACGAAAATGTACATGAAAAATAAATACAACAGCAGCGCCCACAGTAATAATTCTCAACGTAAGGAAATCAAGATATAGAAATAAGGAGTTACTTATGAGTGAACAATAAGTTGAACAAGCTCTTTTTTATACGCTTCTAATGGTAATTGTTTAGTGTTGAGTGGTATTATGTTCCAGATTTTTATAGCTGCAAATGTGGCTGTATGTTTGCCGTAGTTAGTACGTACATGCGGTAGTAAAAAGTTGTTGTTTGAGGCAAACCTAGTGGGATTAGAGTTCAAGAAATGTAATTTTTCGAAAAAGTCGGCTGTTATGGTACCGTTAACACACTTAAAAACAAGAATTCCTAGTTTATACTTGAATAAATTACATACGGTTAGTATTCCATGTTGCTGAAGAAGTGAAGATGCGCAGGTGATCGGTGAACTGAATGTTAAGATGCGAATGACTTGGTTTTGGAGACGTTGAAGAGGAAGGATGTGAGATGGATAGGTATTCGCCCATGACGTGATACAGTACGTAATATGACTATGGATGAAGGCGTAGTACAGTTTAAGCAATGTCTGCAAGTTGAAGAATGGTCGTGCTTTAATTAATATTCTAATACCATGAGCTGTCTTCTGCCTTATATGTGAAATGTGGTTAGTGTACTTGAGATGAGCATCCAGCTGCACTCCCAAAAATGTGCACTTATTAGTACTAAGAAGCCTGTGGCCGTTTATGATTATAACAGGTGTAGGTGAAAGAGTGTTATGACTTAAATGGAAGACAATGAACTGTGTTTTATTGGCATTAATTACTCAACCATTAGTATTGCACCAGTCATGAATGTTACTGAAGTCAGTGGACAATTTATTAGTCAGTGCGTCGACGGATTTGTCACTGGCGACTATTGTTGTATCGTCGGCATACAAAAAAGGTTGACTCTGTTTTATATTAGCAGTTAGGTCATTAATATAAATTAAAAATAAAAGCGGGCCCAGTATATAACCTTGCGGGACACCTTTGTCAATAGATTTAAAAGTGGAAAGGATGTTAGAAATGCAGACAGCTTGCTGCCTGTTAGAGTTATTTATCAGCTCGTGCGCACTACCTACCACACCTATTGAGTCAAGTTTGGTTAATAGCATATTATGAACGATGGAATCAAAGGCCTTAGAAAGGTCAATCAACAGAGCACCGGCAAAACAACCTGAGTCAAGCGCGTGTTTAATGTAATCAGTAAAAGAGAGTAGTGCGAAATCTGTCGAATAGCCTGCACGAAGCGAAATTGTTCAGTGGATAAAATAGAAAGCTTTGTTAGATATTGCGATAATCTTTTTTTCAATACACTTCTCTATGATTTGGCTGTATGATGAAAGAATGGCAATAGGTCGGTAGTTACCAAGGGAAGTTCTGTCCCCTTTTTTAAAGACTGGAATTATCTTGGCCTTTTTAAGCTGTGATCGAAACATGCCAGTTTTGAACATGAGGTTACTGATATGGGCTAATGGGGTCGAGATGATATGGGAGATGCATTTGAGGTGACAGGTTAATGTTATCGAGACCAGCACTTGTTAGTTTCATGCGATTAATTATTTCCTCCACTTCATCTGGGCCTGTTGGAAAGAGGTAAAATGATTGAAGGCATTCCCTGGATGTTGTTTGGTAATTAAGCGGCCAGAAGGGTGTGCTAGCACAGAAGTATTTGTTGATGGCGTTTGCAATATCCTCTGCGTTCCTAAGCACACCCTCTGGTGTCTGTAATTCAGTTATAGCGGGCGCATTGAATGATCTGTTTAGAAATGAATTATTTGTTTTCCATTGTTCTTTGCTGCTATTACCACCATTAAGTATCCTGTTAGTATAATAAACCCTTTTAGCTTCTTTCAGGACTTTATTAAGTATGTTGCAGTACTTCTTATACCGCGATCCCAGGGCAGCATTGAAAGGCCGTTTTTTTTAGCTTTTTATATAAGTTATCTTTACTTCGCAAGCTCTTCATTAAGCCAGCTGTGAGCCATGGGTTGTGTGGAACCGGAAAGTTCTTGCGGCATTTGACAAAACTAGTAGTCTCTTCTAAGCACTTTTTCACGGCAGATGAAACAGAATTAAAAGCGGCTTCTGGGTCACTGAGCAGCTCTAAAAAAGACCAATCTATGGCTTCAACATGTTTGACAAAACTTGTTTTATCAAATATATATATATATATATATATATATATATATATATATATATATATATATATATATATATATATTATGAGCTTAGCTGATTTGGTATGACACATTCAAATCGACAAAATACGGGGTAGTGGTCAGTTAAGCTGACTTCAAGGACGCCACCGTCGTTTGTTGGAATAAAATTTGACAACACATGATCGATTAAATAGCAAGAAGCACCAAGTACACATCTAGTCGGAACAGTGATTAGGGATTCGTAGCCAAATCCTAGAAAGCGCGCAGTGTAATCAGTAATAAGCTGAACTACTGACATCGAGAAGGTTGATGTTTATGTCACCAAGGATAATAACATTCTTATTTTCAAGTGATAACTTGTCGAAAATGGAAGTAAGTGATGAACAGAAATCGGGAAGAGATGATAACGGTGAACGATATATGCACCCTTTGATTGTCTTATTATCGCTCGATGGCTAAGACGGGCTAGCAATTTCAATCCATACGGACTCAGTATTTTCAACACAGAGGCTAAGATCATGCCTTCTTTTATATGGAATCGACGAAGATAGGAATATAGCTGCACCGCTATAACTGCCAAATGAACGATGACAATACTCGGGAACGTATGATGGGAAACAGAACATATTTTGTCGTGAGTTTACAGCCACGTCTCAGTGACGCAAATGAAAGAAAAGTTCAAGTGACATGACGACAGAAATGCATGTATGCTATCGAAGTTCTTTTTAAGACTACGTGCGTTGAAGTGAACGACAGGCAAATATGAACCACGGCAAAACTACTGAAGTTGATCCGTTGTAAAATACATTGTGATGAAGAAAAGAAACAAATAAATGAAAAGAAAACAAAAAAAAGTAAGATGCGCGCTGAACCGTTGGACAAGCAAGCTATAGGAAAGGTCCAGCCGGTCTGCTGGAAAACAGACAGGTCTTCTTCTGAAGAAATGCGGGAAACGCGGCTATCGTTCGACTTTCTGGCTTTAATTTGGGACTTGTCAGTCCAGAGATATTGCCATTGTTTTTCTTTCTTGAGCGACAGAGCCTTTGCGAAAAGCCGCTTGTTTTCGGGGGTTAGGTGGTCGTTGACAAATACCGCGTTTGAATGAGACCCAGAGAAACCAAGGTCACGGGAGGTAAGTCGATCCTTCCTCGCTTTGTTCACGAATTCTTGTTTTTTCGCCCGAGAACAAAATCTGGCTACAGTGTTTTTGGCAGACCCAGCTCTTGTGGGCACTCGATGAACAATGTCGATGTCGGAGTCAGAGGTCGGGAAATCAACTTTCAAGGCAATGGGTCTAATGATGGCGGAACAATCCTCACCCTGGGAGTGAGGAACGCCCTTCAGTTCTACGTTTGTCCGGGAAATACTGTTCCATTTCGGCAACTTTTTTGTTGAGAATGTCATTCTTATGCTTCAGATCCTTGTTGGCTGAAATGAGGCTTGCATTTTCTGATTTGATTGCCTCTATCATTGAATTCAGCAAAGAAACACTAGAAGTAAGGCTCTGAATCTCAGTTTTAAGAGCCACTACATCTGGTTTAAAAGAACGGATCTTGGAACTTTACAGGTAGCCTTTCAGCTATCTCGTCCAGCTTGATTTCAGATAAAGCCTCGACTTTTTCTAGCCTCTTGGCTAACTCAACACATGTAAGCATCCTGACCAATATTCAACAAAGCATAGAAAAGTACAGCACAGAATACATGACTGAAGGAAAGAGTTTCATGATGTGCACGACATGATTTTCACGTTATTTATGTCGTGACCAGACATGCTGCTTAAAACTGACTGTCCCTTTTTATTGCGATAGCTATTATATGGACACTCTCGGCTGATTTTCACCGTCGCCGTCTGTCGACGCCGTCATGTCCCGGATATGTATATATTTGTGTATATATAAAAAAGGCATAACGAAAAATAAATCAGTAGAAAAAAATTCCAAACCACCTGACCGGGATTCGAACGAGCAGATTCGGACCGGGGATTCGAACTAGCCAACACAGCCACACGCCATGCTCGTGCCAGCGATATAACAGCGAGCTATTCATATGCACCATTTGCCGCGCGGGGTACGCAGATCTCGGAACAGCTTGAGCGTGTTTTCTATCACGCAACGCTTTTACAGTTTCTTTCAAATTGAAAACTGAGCTTGAGATGCGCACGAAAAAGTGGCTCCCTTCTGTACCACTCATGATGTGAGGTGAAATAAGCTTTATTTGGTCCTGGAGAACCCCGATCAGACACCCTCCGAAGGGGGGGTCCGCCGCAGTTGCTGGCCGCGCCCACGCCGGTACTGGAAGACCATGGCCCTCCGCCCGTTCGCAGGCCTCCTGGACTGCCGAGAGCCGGACTGAGAGCTCGGAGCTTTTAAGGGCCCCCCTGCCAGTCCTGTTCTGTGCTGAACTTCGCGCTACGTAACGCCGGGCACTGCCAGAGCATGTGAGCGAGTGTGCGCTTATCCGCCCCACAGCTAGGGCATCCTGGATTTATGCCTTCAGCAAAGTGACTGAACGTGCTACGAGACGGGAACCTGCCTGCAGCATCCGGAGAGCCGACGACTGCGGTCTAGTGAGTTTGGAATGCGGGAGGGGGTACCTCCGCCTTGACAGTTGATAATGTGAAGTAACTTCGTGAAAAGTGCCAAGTGGATCTCTGAAGCGCTCCGCGAACCCGCCTCCGGACCCGCCCGGACCTCCGCGGCACGTGATTTGTCGCGCACGATTATGGGCAAGTTCGTTGACGTTGGGAACTGTTGGATGAACCCCTGAGCCCATGTGGGCCGGGCACCAGGTAATTGAGTGAAATCCTACTACATCCCTTGACCTGAGAATAGCAGCAGCCTCCCTGGAGACCACCCCCCGAGGCAAAGGCCCGGACTGCAGCCCTGGAGTCAGTAAATATCTCAGGACGCGAAGGGTCCATCATCGCTATAGCTATCACTACCTGCTCTGCTACGGAGGCAGACACCTTTTAAATGCGAATGCATTTCATAGTCGGGCTGTCAGGCATCTGGCGTCGTGCGGCGTTGGCGTTGTGCGGCATTGGCGTTGTCCGCGGCAGGTGTTTTAGATGTGACGCATCTTATGGCCGAGCTTAATCCGGTGTGCGGCGTGACATCCCTTACTGCGCATGCACAAACCCTTTCAAAAAAACATAAATAAAAAACCTCCTTTCCCCCTCTCTCTCTCCTCTAGGCATCCCTCCCCGCGGCAACCACACCCTGACTGCGCATGCGCCTCCCCTCCTCTCTCCCCTCCTACGCTCTCCCCTCTCTCCTCTAGGCATCCCTGCCCGCGGCGTCCACACTCCCACTGCTCATGCGCGTACCCTCCTCTCTCTCCTCTCCTACGCTCCCCCCTCTCTCGCCTCGCGACGCCGACGCAGGCAGCGTCTACTAGCGAGTTTCTTGGTTGAAAAAACCGACTGGTCGCTCTGCACAACCGTTCACTGGCCACTCCGTATATATGGCAATGGATTTCGACCTGCAAGGTGGTGCCGGTGGGAGATTTCTCCTGTGCGCTGTTGAACAATAAAAATTCGCAGCGTGCGCGTTAACTAAAAGCGGACTGCGGGTCTCTGAGTCCAGTCGGAGTCTTCTGTCTCTCATTGCCCATTAGCAGCGATTGATATGTTCCAGTAGGAAACACCGCTCCATCCCTGCGTGCTTTGCGCCTCCCCTGTTTTCTCTCATGCGCAACGCTGCGATGAGCGCCAGCGTCAACGCCGCCGCCAGTGTAAGCGTTAGCGCCCGCTGCTTCACATCTACACATGGTTCCCTTTAGCGGGAGATCGTGTAATTTTTCTCTCCGCTCTGAGTGGAGAGGAGGAGCGCGCTCTGACGCGTGAGGGCGCTCGCATCGCGGGAGCTCGGCGGAGCTATATATGGAAAAAAATTTAAAGAAAGAAAAAAAGAAAAAAAAACAAAAAAAAGCAAAAAAAAAGCGCTGCGCCGTGCTCCCGACCGGGCTGCAGAAATTAGGCGCCTTTTCCTTCTTCGAACCACAACCACCGTATATAAATGGAGTGAAGCGCGCGCGAAATGCATTCGCATTTCCTCACGATTTCCCTTCGGGGAGGTGGGGGGCATTTTTTAACTGAAGCAGAGTTGAGTGCGCGACCGCGATGATTAACCACCGCGGCCGCAAAGCTGTCGGAACGGCCATACTGCGCCGCATCGACGAAAGCCACCTTTTCCGCGGATTTAGCAATGAAATCAAGCAGAGACTTTGCCCGTGCCTTTCGCCGTCCAACGTAGCACTGCGGATGAACGTTACGCGGGAAGGGTGCCACCTCGTATGTACCTTGATGGGAACTGATGCGCACAAAAGACAGGGACAGAAGAAGGAACATAGATGGGCAGACGAAGCGCAAACTAACAACGGTTTATTGGCAGGAAATGTGACCTTACTTATACCAAAAAAACACTTTTCGCGTATTACGAAGCAAAGACAAACTAACACACACGTGTATTACCAGTGAGATATGATATTTCTTTCGCTGAAAGTGATATGGATGGCATGCTGATGCATTTGTCTTTAAGACATGAGATATTGTAGGCTTCAACGATAAGGCGCGTCGTTTCACTTTGGCTCTTGGCAATCACAGTGCAAGTTTGAAATTTAGGTTTGCAACCACATTTTTCGCAATGAAGAGCCAGCCACCCCCCTGTTTTCTTTTCACGTTTCAGTTCCCATCAAGATGAATCACCAACAAGCCCAAGTCGAAACCCTCGTATGTACCCTTCATTGCTTGGGATAAAAAGATCTTCCGTTCTGCACTGACCGTATGATGGCATCCCAACGACTGTAGGAGACGCTGCCCAGCCTTTGTGGAGGAGAACCGCGCGACCTGAGCTAGTGTCTGTGCCTCAATCACCTCCGAGAGTGTTGTGCATGCCTAGGCTCATAAGTCTGTCCGTGCCGGTGCTCATGGGGTGTCCTAGCACCCTTTTGATACTTTTTCGCATTAAAGTGTCGAGTTTAGCCTCCTCACATTTAGACCAATTTAGCGATGATGCCACGTAATTAATGTGACTCGTGAGGAACGCGTGGTAGAGCCGAAGGAGGTTGCTTTCCTTCAGCCCTCCCCTGCGGTTTGAGACCCTTAATATTAGCCTAAGCATGCTTTCCGTCCTGGAGGTGATGCGGGCCAATACCTGCGAGTTTCTGCCATTAGATTCAAGAAGGAAGCCTAGCACCCGAATACAGTTGGCTCTAGGAATCGACTGCCCATCACTTGTGGTTAGCGCAATGTGTACCTGATCGAGCGGTGAGTGGGGCCTCCTCCCGCGCCGAACCGGTCTGCAGAGAAGCGACTCCGATTTGGAGGGAGGTAGACGAAGCCCCGTACCCTCCAGAAAAGTTTCTGTGATAGTCAGTGCGGACTGGAGCGCTTCCTACACCTCAGCATCCGAACCTCCCGTGCACCAGACCGTAATGTCGTCGGCATATAGGGCGTGGTTGGTATTGAATACAGTGGAAAGACGCTCCGACAGGCCTTTCATGGCTATGTTGAATAACAGAGGCGAAATGACCGCTCCCTGAGGCGTGCCTCTCGCACCCAGGGTGAAGGCCTCCAATGTTAATTCCCCAATCTTTATGGTTGCTTTGCGGTCCCTGAGGAAGGCTCGAAAGGCTCGAACATAGGCGTGGAACTTAGGTCCCAATCCCATGCTCTCGACCGCCTCCAGGACGAACTTGTGTGAAATTGTATCAAAGGCCTCGGCGAGAGATCCTGTTGTGTACGGCGTGCTCCATGACCTTACCCACGCAAGATGTGAGTGAGATGGGACGTAGGTTCTCTTTGGCGAGTGCCTTGCCCGGCTTGGGAATGAGTACCACCGAGGCGGTTCTCCAGGCCTCCGGCACGCGGCCTTCTGCCCAGAGAAGATTCACCTCCTCGGTTAAAGTGGCGAGTTGGGCTTGTTGGTACATATTTACGGAACACTACAGCGCAAAAAATACACGCATGTGCAGCAAGTGAACTGTGATTCAGGCAGTATAAATACATGTGCATTTCTCCTCGGTTAACTTAGCGACGGACTTATCATCGAGATTACGTAGCAGCCTGTTCGTTATTCCGTCAGGGCCCGGAGCTGAGCGACTATTAAGCGTATGAAGCACCTCCTCGATCTCAAGGTTCGTGAAGGGCGAGTCGATTTCCTCCAGCGGCCCTCCCCGGTAGTCCGGGTAATCCCCGTCTCCAGAGGGGCCAATCGGAAGGTATCGTTCTGCCAATTCCTTAAGTACAGTCGTGTCATCTACCCAACTGTGTCTTTGTGCTTGGACTGATCGGTTGATTGCCAACCTCTGATTATACTTTAGAGTTAGTGTGATCGAGCAGTACCTTCAACAGGTTCCATTTGCCTCCGCTGCGCATCTGCCCATCTACTTTTGAGCAAACTTCATTCCACTGCGGCCGAGACAACTCCTGACTACATTCCTCAATGTCTTTATTGAGGAGTGCTATGCGCTTACGCAACCGCCTGTTGAGCTTTTGTGTACGCCATCTCTCAACCAGTGATTTTTTAGCCTCTAATAAATGTGCAAGACGCGAGTCCATTGCGTCTATCTGTAAGTCAGTTCGGACTGTCTTGGTAGCGAGGAGCACATCCTCCGCTAATCGCGAAAATAGTTCCTCCAACGTGCCATATTCGGTGTGATCAGCAGTGCGGCGCTTTCTAAACTCATCTCAGTCCGTCACCCTGTACTCTTTAGGTGCGTGACCGAGATGATAAAGTGATCGCTTCCTAGGCATTCCTGCAAGTTAGCCCACTGAACTCCCACCGCGTTTCTGGTAAATGCCAGGTCCGGAGTGGTGTCTCTCGTAACAGAATTTCCCACCCTAGTTGGGAACTGAGGGTCGGTGATGAGCTCCAAGGAATAGTCCGACACAGCTTGAACAAGGTTTCTCCCCTTAACAGTGGTCTTGGGATATCCCCAGGCCGGGTGGTGTGCGTTAAAGTCGCCGACAGCTATAAGCGGCGACTGACCTGCACAGTAGACGCCTTTGCGACTACCGAAGAAAACGCCTGTTTGTGATTCCGAGGGGTACTGTAAACATTCAGCATGAATATGCTGCACTTAAGCCAATTATTCGGGATGATTTCTATTAGCTGGAGAAGGAATAAAAAAAGAACACCGGACACACTTGGCGTCAGACGCCACCGCATGGCAGGAGACGCAGAGGGGTCATTCCAGGGGCCGCAGTTTAAAAGAAGAAGAAGTATCAAACAGCGTCGAAAAGTCATACAATCATATAATCAATCCTTGGCCTGTCCCCCCAGAGTGGGTATGAGCCATGTCAGAGGCAACAACAACAGCGTTGGCTTTTGCACTGTGGACACTCGCAGCGCGTTGCTCGAATACAAACACGTGACAACTGCAACAGTTGTCAGTTCACGCTTGTCCTGTGTATACCTATGCGTCCTTTTCGAGCGTCCTTCTTTGTGCTGCGGCGGCGCGTTGCAAGTATCGAGCTGCTTGTCGTTCTTTGTGTGACAAACTAATTTCTTGCTATCGCATTCATTGCTTCGCCCTAGTGGCGAAACTGACTTTTTTTTAATAATATTATTAAACACTTTTAACAAATGCTCTGTGTATGAAAAATCACGTCAAAGTGTGCTTGTCGATGAAGTTCTCTCTCTCGTGATACATATATATATACATATATATATATATATATATATATATATATATATATATATATATATATATATATAAACAAGAAAGAAAATACGACTTTCGTTGGTTTGGCACTGTATATTCTTACTAACGTTTCGTCTGGTGGACCAGACTTTGTCAAAGCAGGTCATATATATATATATATATATATATATATATATATATATATATATATATATATATATATATATATATATATATATATATATATGGGTCATTCCATATCAAGTGTACCAGATCAATTTTCGACCATCTCCGATCCTGCTGAAAAAAAATTGTCCAGGTATATGTGAATGTGATAAGTAGTTATTGAGGCGTTATTTTTCGCAAAAAAATTTTGTCTTGCCCAGAGGGCGCTTCGAACTTTGGGCACCCAAGTGAAACTGTGTCGCGCTAAATAATTTGTATAAAATTACTGGTCTGAGCAATTACTACGAAACAATTTTTTCCATAATCTTACGGCGCTGTTCTTTCATGACAATGATAGTTTATTCATCTTTTCTTAACTTTCTTTATTTTTGGCCTTGGCGAAAAATTGCAATATGCTGCATGTTTAGCGTATTTTATAAAAAGCACAGATTTTTTCGCGAGTAATATATTCACATTATGTGTTTCATGGGTTCCTATAATAAATGTTGAAAATACCTCGGGAGCGTATGAAGCAAGAACATTGCCACAATATTGTGGCAAATTTGGAAAAAATGGCATGTTGACTCATATTGAGGCTTCATTTTCTCAATGTAGCGGTCCAAGTAAAACGATGGCTTATGCATTGTTGCACAGTGTGCTTTGTTGGTAAGACATACAGAATGTTTCAAAAGAGTAGTTTTTGTTTTAAGGCAGAAAAAATTTTACAACTGAACAACTACGAGGTCGTAGAAAGTTTACCTTTGCCTCGCCTTCACTGCATAGCAGGTCAGCGCAAGATTCTAGCGGGGGCTTTTCGGCGGCGAATAATGCAAGTCATACAACAGCTTGTCACTTGTATTGGTAATACTGATGTACAGAACGCCAAAAAGGGCAATAGCGCTAATTTTATGGAACGGTATCTTCCCCCTTGGACCATATAGGGCAGGTTATACTCAACCGCTTCATAGTCCCAAGGGGCACAATTATAATGCAGTCGATGGCCTGCAATACAGTATTGGGGTGTTGTGTTTGGCTTCTGATAATTAATGCATATGGTTTTAATATTAATTAATGACATATTTAAGGTATAGTTTACTTAAGATGTTTTTATGGTGTATCAGGTATAGGTCAATGCGTGATCGCCTATCACGGGTTTGCATGATGAAATGATGTATCCTAGGTGTACGCGGTGGAGATGATTCGCTATCGTGCTTATATATGACACTTAATGCGTCATTTCCAGTTGCTATTTAAAATTTTCATTCACCTTTTTCTTAAAGGTCCTGGGGTGCTGAATATGTTAAAAGCATCTCACCATTAACGGACGGGCTTTTAATTAGAACACTTTCAGCACCTTCGGACAATTAAGAAATAGGGTGATGAAAATGTTCAAATCCCTCCGGAAATGGTGACTGAAGTGTCATTTATGGGCACGATGTCGAATCATCTCTAACGCGTACACCTAGCATACATCATTTCATCATGCAAACCAGTGATAAGCGATCACGCATTGGCCTATACCTGATACATCATAAAAACATCTTAAGTAAACTGTACCTTAATTATGTCATTAATTAATACTAAAACCATGTGCATTAATTATCAAAAGCCAAACACAATGCCCCAATACTGTATTGCAGGCCATCGACTGCATTATAATTGTGCCCCTTGGGACTATGAAGCGGTTGAGTATAACCTGCCCTATATGGTCCAAGGGGGGAAGATACCGTTCCATAAAATAGCACTATTGCCCTTTTTGACATTCTGTACATCAGTATTACCAATACAAGTGACAAGCTGTTGTATGACTTGCGTTATTTGCCGCCGAAAAGCCCCCGCTAGAATCTTGCGCTGACATGCTATGCAGTGAAGGCGAGGCAAAGGCAAACTTTCTACTACCTTGTAGTTGTTCAGCTGGAAAAATGTTTTCTCCCTTATAACAAAAACTACTCTTTTGAAACTTTCTGTATGTTTTGCCAACAAATCATACTATGCAACTATATATAAGCCATATTTTTACTTGGAGCGCTACATTGAAAAAATGAAGCCTCAATATGAGTCAACATGCTATTTTTTCCAACTTTGTCACAATATTGTGGTAATGTTTTTGTTTCATACGCTCCCGAAGTATTTTCATGATTTATTATAGGAACCCATGAAACACATAATGTGAATATATTACTCGCAGAAATATCTGTGCTTTTTATAAAATACGCTAAACATGCAGCATATTCCAATTTTTCGCCAAAACCAAAAATCAAGAAAGCTTAGACTAAAATGAATAAACTATCATTGTCATGAAAGAACAGTGCCTAAAGATTATGGAAAAAATTGTTTGGTAGTAATTGCTCAGACCAGTAATTTTATACAAAATATTTAGCGCGACACAGTTTCACTTGGGTGCCCAAAGTTGGAAGCGCCCTCTAGGCAACACAAAATTTTTTTGCGAAAAATGATGCCTCAAAAACTACTTATCACATTCACATATATCTGGACAATTTTTTTCTGCAGGATCGGAGATGGTCGAAAATTGGAATTGGAATATGGAATGACCCATATATATATATATATATATATATATATATATATATATATATATATATATATATATATATATATATATATATATATATATATATACGCTTCCATAAAAAACTGTTTATTGGTGACGTTTCGATCGGAGACCGATCTTCATCAAGAGATCAAGATCGGTCTCCGATCGAAACGTCACCAATAAACAGTTTTTTAGAAGCGTATATATATTTTTCCTATTTTGTTCTACGGCAACCGAAGCCAGACTCTTCATATATATATATATATATATATATATATATATATATATATATATATATATATATATATATATGTGAAGATCGCTCAATCTGCGTTACGTACACTGATTCCACTTAGCCCGGTGGCAGGTAGGTTGTACACCCTACCCAAAATTCACAATGAGAAGAATCCCGGTAGACCAATTGTGTCTGGTATAGGCACAGTGACGGAGAACCTCTCACACTACGTTGATAGCCTCCTTTGTTCCATTCCCGTCGCACTTCCCTCGTACATTAAAGACACAAACCATTTTTTAAACGATATCATTGATTTAGACATTCCTAATGGGTCATTTCTCGTGATACTCGATGTCTGCTCTTTGTACACTAATATTCCCCATTCTGATGGTATCCGTGCCGTTGTACAAGCATACAACGAGTCTGATCTCGATAAAACAATCGACTCATCTACACTAGCTACGCTTCTCAAGTTAATTCTTGAACTAAACAACTTCGAGTTTAACGGCCAACACTTCGTTCAAGTTAGCGGCACTTCTATGGGTACAAGGATAGGCCCCAATTATGCCAGTATTTTTATGGGCCTCCTAGAAAAAGACTTTCTTGCAAGCCGCGATTTGAAGCCTTTTTATTATAAGCGCTTTATCGATGATATTTTTCTAATATGGCATCATGGCGAATCCCAGCTTCTTTCTTTCATCGGCGATTTTAATAATGCTCATCCCAACATATCGTTCTCACACTCATATTCGGCCACCGATGTTAACTTTCTTGACGTCACAGTGACACTGTGCAAACAGAAATTGACGACCAAGCTATATAGGAAACCGACCGACAGACATCAGTATCTTCATTTCCATAGTAGCCATACAAAGCACTGCAAAACCAGTATTCCATATAGTCAGGCCACTTCGATTCAAACGCATCTGCTCCGACAACAGTGAATTCGCTCGCAACTGCGAAGACCTACGGGGTGCGCTGACCAGGCAAGGATACCCCGCGGGAATCATTGACGACGCCCTCGAGAAGGCGGACAGCATCGATCGCAAAGACTTGCTCACAAGTACCAAACGATCAGGAAACTCTTCACGTAGCAGTGTTAACCTCATCCTTACGCACTCAGCTTCGATTCCTAATGTGGCCAGCATTCTGAAAAAACACCACAATATCTTGCTTCAAAGTGATCACCTAAAGGCCATTTTCACGGAACCATCGAGGGTAGTTTATCGTAGATCACGCAACCTGCATGATACCTTAACATCATCGAAAATAAACAATCGGTCCAACTACAGAGGCTGTCACCCTTGCAATAAACCCCGCTGCAAGGTTTGCCCACACATGACTAGTTCCCATACGGCATCTAGCACCGCCTCAAATTTTTCATTAAGAATCAACGGAGACTTTACTTGCGACAGCGCTAATGTTATCTACATGCTTGAGTGCTCCACCTGCCGCAAGCAATACATCGGTCAAACCGAAACATCATTCCGGTTACGTTTTAACAACCACAGAGCCCATGCTTCTAACCTTCCTCATCTCCCACTGTCAAAGCATGTCCAGATGCCAGGGCACTCGTTTGAAAAAATCAAGGCCACAATACTGCAATCTGGATTTAAAAGTCATCATGACCGAGAAGTTCGCGAATCTTACCTTATTAACAAGTTCAACAGTATTCACTCCGGCATCAACGAAAGCGTCGGACGCGTCACCTTTCTTTCTGTGTAACAATGTTGAGCAGATTGATACTCGTTTTTTATTATTATTATTATTATTATTATTATTATTATTATTATTATTATTATTATTATTATTACGTGTGCTACCAGTGGTTTTCTTTCACATAACGCGTGGAAGCGTCTGTTCCCTTGTCTATATAGCGACCTCAATGACTAGTTGATTTCTTTTTTCTTTTTTCTTTTTTTTGTTGTTGTTGTTACGGTTCCTCTAGTATTTTTCTGTGTGCGTACATGTGCCCATGACATTCCCTTCGACACTCATTCCTGACTTAATCTCGCGCGTTTTCCTTTGGTGGTTTAAACTGTGTTTTATTGCTTTAAATAATTGCCCTGCGCAATCTACATGCTCATACTTTGAGTTTTCAACAGTGTACTTGTCACTCGATGCTGATATCAAATTTTATGTTGTCACTGCTGTTTTGGGACTGCTGATGTATTTTCTAATCACTGTTCTTACTGATAGTGCGATTTCTCCGGCCCTTAAAAGCGGCATATGCGTTGTATACCCTTCATTCTCTGACGAAGGCCGTGCCACGGCCGAAACGTAAGGCATAAAAGTATTGCTTTCTCGTACGTGCACCCGTTTTTTTCTTACACAGGCCGAACCCACTGAACTTTCCTGCTGAAGATATATATATATATATATATATATATATATATATATATATATATATATATATATATATATATATATATATATATATATATATATATATATATATATATATATATATATATATCACGGCCAGCAAATGAGGTAGGCTTGCCCCCCCCCCCCCCCCCCCCACTCGCGAAAGAGTTGGCACGCCACTGTCTGCAGCGATGCATTAACTGCAATGCCAGCTGCCGCAAAGATGACGTCCCAATCGGCCTTTCGTTTCTGCCGTACTTGGTGGCGGGTAGTGACCCCATGTATATAGTCACTGCCAACCGCATGAAACTCTGATCGGGTATCATCTGTACAGATGTTAACAGGCCAGAATGGCGCCCCGGCAGTCGCTTAAACTGCTGACACGAATCGCAGCAGGCGACATAAGTGCGCACATTGCTTTGTATCTTCCGCCATCTGAAGCGTTCTTGTAGCTCGTGGAGCATGGATCGTTGGTCGATGTTCCCCCCCTTCGGAGTCTTCGCGAACGGCTTCTAGTATCTTTGAACGAAAATATTTCTCAACGGAGAGGAGCTATCGATCTTCCGAGATGTCCGTGTGTCACTCATGATGGTACAGTATGTACATGATTGCAAATAACTGCTGGATACTAAGTGCATGAGTGCTAGTTTTATTCCATGTTGTGGTGATAGACACATTCTCTTGTATCAATGTCATTATTCCATGTTTTCTGCTCCCGAAAGAACCTTTCATATCATCCGCTTGAACATGGAACAGCCAATGGGTTTGCAATACACCATCGATGACAAATCATAACAATAGCACTGTGAACATCACCTTATATGGGACAGTTAAAGCCTGTTTTTATTCCCTCATACAGCGAACCTGTCACGAGTGGGTTCACCTGCCGTGATCAGTCAGTTCTATTCAAGGCATCTCGCATTTTCGTTAATCATTAGCTAACACGGTTTAGCAGGTGCTCCGTGACTATTACCGTGCCCCTTCAGCGAGCGAGCATTGTGTTATATGTAGTAATTAGTAGTTACACCTGCAGTTATCCCAAAAATCTTGAGGGTGTAGACTACCCAATTTATTCTTAAACCAAGACTGCAAGTATATGTGTGTAGTATGGGAAAGAATAGCATCGATAGGCGGCTCAGTATGATTATCATGATCGTATTTGTGTTCAGTGCAGTAGGCGCAACTCTGCGAACCTGTAAGGCACCTGCCACTTTACGCGAATTATTTTAATGCTGTCATACACTGGCACAACAAGTGCGAATAGCCATTTATGGACGTTATAAATGCTCTCATTGTGTCACGAAGAATTATCTTTTTATTATTGTCCCGGTTGCTTAGAGTAAATAGGAACGGAAGGCGACGTCAATAAGCCTGTTTATTGTTGTAGCCATTGCCGCACTTGAAGCCGATCGATGGACCACGCGTCATAGAGCGCCGTTATTGAACTTCGTGGTTGCGCGGTGCACGCTCGAAAAAAAACAATGAAGGTATCGTTGCTCACGAAGCCATCAAGAACAAACAGGAAGTCGTCGTACGTCGAGAGTCGCACACGCTGGGAATAGAACAGCGCCCTCCAAGCGTAATAAGCAATTGGCCCGGCCTGTCGCACAGGTTGTCATAAATGTCCCGGAATAGAGACTCTCCGTTTTCTTTGCACTTAAATAAAATGGTTTCATCAAGCTAAATTGGGCACAAGTGATCGACATATAAGGGACTGAAAAAAGTACGCGAAGTAATAAAATGGAGCGGATTCACACGCTGCAGCTTTGTAGCTGTCGTGAAACCGTAGTTTACGGAATAAAGTGTCATGAATAGGCGCAAATACAATGTCTTGCTGTGTGTAACTGCAGTAATGGGTTACGCTTACTTAGCTCCTTCTAAGGCCAGTGCGTTTCCTGAATGCGAGTTGTAGCCATAGGTTGTAGCAAAGTCTTGTTCACTCACTAAGAACACAGTGAACAGGTGCATTGACACACATAATTGAACAGCGTAGCTGCTTACGCCGGCCGCAATCTGTCCAACGCGAACAAAAAAGCTCGAGTATGCACCACACGACATTTGCAAGCCCCACTACCGAGTACAGCAGGTGCGACCGTTGAACGAAAAGGAACACGTAAAAAAGAGAGAAAGAAAGAAAAAGACAAAAAATGGAGTGCGAGAAAGAAAAAGTAAGAAAGAAAGAAAATACAAGTGGAGAAAAACAAAGTGAATAAAGACATAAAAAGATGGGAAGAGAGAGAAAGACATAGACATAGAGAGAAAGAGATAGGATGAAACCTGACAAAAAAGATCAACAAAAAAAGAGATCAGGACAGAATTAGACAAACTGACAAATAAAGAGACAAAGAAAGAGCGAGAAAGAGAAAGAAAGAGAAGAAAAAAGAGGAAGGCCGCCCAGCTCCGCTCTTCGTTCAGGCTGGGCAGCTGTCATGGTCTCTATAGATGGACAAAGAAACAGGAACACTGAGGATAACGAACATTTTTTTATGCGAGAGAAAACTAAACTATATACGAAAGAAGTAGTGAAAACCCAACAATATAAACAAAGATTCCTTGCACACACTATCCAAAAATTAAAAAGATATTTACAGTTCGATCACCGGTTGATGGCCTTGACGTGGCGGCTCCGGTGCTGAGACTGAGTCTTGTGCCCGCGAAGTACGTTGCTTCACCGGAGCACGACCATCCGCTGCACCATCGGGTACTCGTAGTCATAGAGCTTCCTAAAATTAACTAGAGGGGACTCTGGCGCTGCGACCGTTCAGCCACCATGGAAATAATGGGTAGTACACAAATTTGCCTAGTCTTCGTGCTTGCGACTTCGAACGCACTTGTGGCTTTGTTTATTGCTGTGGTTTAGTTTTGTTTCAAATAAAACAACAGACCATTACGAAATTTCAGACCCGACATGAATCGGTGAGCCTAATAAGGTCAAGGTGGTGAAGCGTAACTGCTAAATCTTTGCTGACGTTGGTATTCTGGCAAAGCGGATTCAGGCCACACAGAGCCAAACGGAGCCAAAAGAACGAAGACTAGGCAAATTTGTGTACTACCCATCAATCCCATGCTGGCTGAAGCGCCGTGCGTTGCAGCTCCCATAGACACTAGCGCCAGAGTTCCCTCTAGTGTATTTATAGGAAGCTCTACGTGCGTAGTGGCTGGTCACTGCCGCGTCAGGTACTCGCCGCGGCAGTACCGCTCGTCGTCTGTTGCGCGACCGACGGAGCATAGCCGCAGAACATCTGCGCGTCCTCAGGAGAAGGGTCTCGCTGGGCCGAGCTGGTCGCACTCCTGGTGCCACCCGGCAGCTCCCAGTACGTTGCTTCGAAGGCTGAGGTACTTTTCCAGGAGCTCTGCTGGCGGAACTCGGGCCCTGCCGCTACCACCGCTCTTCCGCGCCTCTTGCCGTTCCAAACCCCTCTGCTATCCCTCCTTCTGTCTGCCGGCCACATTGCCTCTCGTGGCCGTTCTTCTAGCTCTTTTTTTTGCGTTCTTTTTTCAATTCTCTTTCACTGTAACACCTTCATCTTTCTTTATTCTATATTTCTTCGTTTGGTACCATTCTTTTCTCTCATTTCTTCTTTTTTTATTTGAATATACTGCATGCGCTTCACGGCCAATGCAGGAGTTGGGGAATAAGAAGAAAATACATACATCGTCAACAACTCATAATTCAAATTGGACAGACTGTTTAGGTTCATGAATTATTCAATGGTGTTACAACACACAATATGATTATCTAATCTATTCCAGTGGTGAATAGCGGGCGGAAAAAGGGAATGTTTATGCGCGTTAACACGACTTAAAGGTTGGTGGATTGCTTTAGAATGGTTCAGTAGCAATGAGTGTTTATACAGGTCTCGCAGGTAATGAGAACGCGATATGTAGAAGTGACCATGATATAATTGCTAAAGAAATTTTAGTCTCGAGATTATTCTGCGTTGCGAAAGAGGTTTTAAGTTTGCCCTTGCGAGCAAACCTCTAGAACTGGACTGCCTCGCGAAATCAGAATATACGAACCTAACTGCCAATTTTTGTATTCGTTCGATTTTACTAATGAGGTACTTTTGATGTGGACTCTAGATGAGATCGGCGTACTCTAAACATGGTCTAATTAGTGTTTTGTATGCATTTAGTTTAAGATGTGGTGGTGCAGTGCACAACTTTCTCCTCGGAAAAGATTGTTTCTGTTCCGCTTTTTGGCATAGGTCCAGAATATGTGGTTCCCAGTTGAGGTTCGGAGAGAGTGTAATGCCTAAGTATTTTACTTGATTGCATTTGTCGATAATTGAGCTTCCTATCGTATATTAAAATTATAGGGGGTTTGTCTTATTTCGGAATGAAATGAAATGAGTTTTTGATGTCTAATTTCATGCCCCCAGGTCTTACACCAGGAATAAATTTTCTGCAGTGAATTCTTAAGATTAACTTGGTCATCTGAGTTGTGTATGACTGTGTACACGACACAGTCGTACACAACTGATAGTCGCATCTGAACAGGGTTTTCAACAGAAAACTGGATGTCGTTAATAAACATTAAAAAGAAAAGTGCTGCAACAACCGATCCCTGAGGTACTCCAGAATAAACATCGAGTGGTTGCGATAGATGGTTGTCGATTGTTACGCTCTGTTTTCGTTTGGTTAAAAAGCTGTTAATCCAGGATACTATTTTATTATCAATATCAAAAGCAGATAGTTTGGTGATTAAGTCCTGGTGCGGCACAATGTCGAACACCTTAGAAAAGTCTAAAAATAAGGCATCTAATTGGCGGTTATCATTAATTGCGTTGGCTATGTCATGAGTAAATTCAGCTAATTGGGTTATAGTTCAGAGGCCTGATCTGAAACCATGCTGATGTTTATAAAGAAGCTCGTTTGTTTCAAGGTGAGTTATATGGCCTTAACAATTACATGTTCCCTTATTTTGCAACCCGAGCTCGCAAGCGAGACTGGGCGGTAGTCACTTATTTCTAATTTTGAGCCTGATTTTTGTATAGGAACTACTACAGCGTTGCACCTGTGGTAGTTCGTCTTCTTCTCCCTCTTTTCCGACAAGTCGACATACTCATGACAACGATACGCCCTCATTTTGAAGAATTTTTTCTGCGTGAAAAACTCCTCCTGACGTCCCAGGACCTTCGGTTGTCAATGAGCATCATATACATGTTCTCTTGATGCACTTCACCGGAACACTCAGATCAAACAGCACTAGTGCGAAACCGCCACATTTTTTTTATCTTTTTACGACTGGTGGCTTCGCTGTTAATCATGAACGTGACTGTATAGCGAATCTTCGCATATACAGCTGTCAGATATTGAACCATGGTACTGAAGCTAATGCCGAGGTCATGTAAGAATCCCCAAACTTATCCGAGTACGGATATTTCGGCGGCAGCAGGCAAGAATTAAACGAACATATCTAGTTCCTTTTCACCTACCTTAATTTTACTACGAGAGTGAACCTTTCTTTTGAACAGCGTTTCACCCTTTCTTCCTAGCTGGAGGCTTTCTTGCCATTGATCGCCAATCTCATACAGTACACATTAAACATTTTAACACCCTTAAGGATGAAAGCGGCTTGTCGCCAGACGCAGACCCTTTTCCCTTGACCAAGGTGGTAATGTGGGCATGTTGGTATCACATGTTTATGAAGGGTAAGAGCGCACTGAAGACGAAGACACAAAGAAGGCACACACACGCACACACATAGCGCTACTTTCAACAGTTTCTTTTTGTGATCTCGACTCTACTTATAGGGCAAACCATGAGCACAACTGCTGCGCAGAAGTAACAGCACCATTACTAAGCATCATGATAGACACCAAGGAAAACAAATTCTTTTTTTTTGTCAGCGCAATAGAAGGCATACTAACACACATGTCACCCAACTTTTCAATCTCTCCTGCTTCGATTATCTCGCGTGTAAGCTGATTTCTATTTCTTGACAGAACTCTGCACGTGTCGAACAAAGGCACACAACCGCACTTCTTACAATATATTGCCAAGAACCCACCTGCCACGTTTCTAACATTGTAATGGTGTTCACGGAGACGGTCATTCAAGCAACGACCGGTTTGTCCGACGTAGCTGCGACCACAAGATAGCGGCAGGCAATACACCACACACTCAGCGCAATCAACAAACTTTTTCTTGTGATTAGTTTTGCATCCACGCTTTTCGTTTGCATTCCTCGTCGTAATCTTGCACAGCCTTTCCAACTTGTTTGGCGCCGAAAAGAGCACGCGCACTTTGGCCCGCTGAGCAATCTTTTTCAAATTATGGGAAACCGCGTGTACGTAAGGTAACACCCTTATGCGATTCCCTTGCTCAAATGTTCTCGCCACAGTTCGGTTTTCGTTTTTGCTGTCCCTCAAGATGCATTCAACTACGGGGACAAGCAAAGGCTGGGGAAACCCGGCATCCATCAGCCTCTTTCTTTGCTGGTCGAAACTGAGTTGGACCATATGGTGACACGACTTCGTTAGGGAACTCTTGAAGCAAAGCTTCGTAATCGCTCTCTTAACTAGTTTGGAATGCGCTGAGTGGTAGGGGAGTAAGGGTTTACTTGCACGCGGTTCATAATGCCAACAGGAGTGATCACAGCCGAGCGACAGGCGAAGGTCCAGAAACCTCATGGTGCCATTCTGCGGGAGCTCATACGTCACCACTAGGGGCTCAAGACAATCCTTGATTACTGGTATAAGACCGTTAAACTCAGTATCTAGCCGCTCGGAAGGACAATTCACAAAAAACAGAAAGTCATCTACATATCTAAAAGTTCTAACTACCTTTTTACCTTTCAACCTTTCCGACAGCGTCACACAAAGCTGAGCTAAAAACAGGTCACTCAGTCGGGGAGCCAGGCAAGAACGAATGCAGATGCCTTTTTTCTGCAACTGTGCACAATGATCCCATAAAATAAAGGTAGACTTAAGGTAGCACGTCAGAAGTTCTAAGAAATGCCCACATGAAAGACCAACCTCGTTTTGAAATCTAATGACACCATATTCATCAATGACTTTTTCAAAAGAACTTAACAACTCTTCATGAGGAATAGAATAAAACAAATCTTTTACGTCAATAGAAAAGGCCTGGAGGCGTTCGTCATGATTAACTTTCATAAAATTAATAACCTCTTCCGAATTCCTGATAAGGAATGGGTCACAGATAGGTAAAATATCAAGCTTTGCTTGCTGAAACAACGCAACTTGTTTTTGCCAAGTGTCATGCTCAGAGATTAAAATTCTAAAGGGCACATCTACTTTATGTGTCTTTATGTGTCGTCCGTCCGTCCGTCCATCCGCCCGGCGTCTTCCGTCCGACTGTCCATCCGTCCGGCGTCGTCCGTCCATCCGTCCGGCGTCGTCCGTCCGTCCGTCCATCCTTCGGGCGTCGTCCGTCCGTCCGTCCATCCGTCCTGCGTCGTCCGCCCGTCCGTCCATCCGTCCGGCGTCGTCCGTCCATCCGTCCGGCGTCATCCGTCAATCCGTCCGGCGTCGTCCGTCCATCCGTCCGGCGTCGTCCGTCCGTCCGTCCATCCATCCGTCGTCGTCCGTCCGTCCTTCCATCCATCCGGCGTCGTCCGTCCGTCCGTCCATCCGTCCGGCGTCGTCCGTCCATCCGTCCGTCCGGCATCGTCCGTCCGTCCGTCCATCCGTCCGGCGTCGTCCGTCCGTCCATCCATCCGTTCGGCGTCATCCGTCCATCCGTCCGGCGTCGTCCGTCCGTCCGGCGTCATCCGTCCGTCCATCCATCCGTCCGGCGTCGTCCGTCCGCCCATCCGTCCGGCGTCTTCCGTCCGTCCGTCCATCCGTCCGGCGTCGTCCGTCCGTCCGTCCATCCGTCCGGCGTCGTCCGTCCGTCCATCCATCCGCCCGGCGTCGTCCGTCCGGCGTCGTCCGTCCGTCCATCCGTCCGGCGTCTTCGGGACTGTACACGAGCTTTCCGCACACCTGCATCGCACGTGGCGGGGCACTTGCCGCACGCAAGGGGAGGGTGAATGAGCCTATCAGCGACGCTCTTTCGCCTCTCGCTTGCGTGCGGCAGGTGTCCCGCCACGTGCGATGCGGGTGTGCGGATAGCGCGTGTACAGTCCCTTCCGTCCCTCCGTCCATCCGTCCGGCGTCGTCCATCCGTCCGTCCATCCGTCCGGCGTCGTCCGTCCGTCCGTCCATCCGTCCGGCATCGTCCGTCCGTCCGTCCATCCGCCCGTCGTCGTCCGTCCGGCGTCGTCCGTCCGTCAATCCGTCCAGCGTCGTCCGTCCATCCGTCCATCCGTCCGGCGTCGTCCGTCCGTCCGTCCATCCGTCCGGGGTCGTCCGTCCCTCCGTCCGTCCGTCCGGCGTCGTGCGTCCGTCCGTCCATCCGTCCGGCGTCATCCGTCTGTCCGTCCATCCGTCCGGCGTCGTTCGTCCGTCCGTCCATCTGTCCGGCGTCTTGCATCCCTCCGTCCATCCGTCCGGCGTCGTCTGTACGTCCGTCCGGCGTCGTCCGGCCATCCGTCCGGCGTCGTCCGTCCGTCCGTCCATCCGTCCGGCGTCGTCCGTCCATCCGTCCATCCGTCCCGCGTCGTCCGTCCATCCGTCCGGCGTCGTCCGTCCGTCGGTCCATCCAACCGGGGTCGTCCGTCCGTCCGGTGTCGTCCGTCCGTCCGTCCGTCCGTCCGGCATCGTGCGTCCGTCCGTCCATCCGTCCGGCGTCGTCCGTCCGTCCGTCCATCCGTCCGGCGTCGTCCGTCCGTCCGTCCATCCATCCGGCGTCGTCCGTCCATCCGTCCATCCTTCCGGCGTCATCCGTCCGTCCGTCCATCCGTCCGGCGTCGTCCATCCGTCCGTCCATCCGTCCGGTGTCGTCCGTCCGTTCGTCCGGCGTCGCCCGTCCGTCCGTCCATCCGTCCGGCGTCGTCCGTCCGTCCGTCCATCCGTCCGGCGTCGTCCGTCCGTCCGGCTTCCTCCGTCCATCCGTCCGTCCGTCCATCCGGCATCGTCCGCCCGTCCGTCCATCCGTCCGGCGTCGTCCGTCCGTACGTCCATCCGTCCGGCGGATTCCGTCCGTCCGTCCATCCGTCCGGCGTGTCCGTCCATCCGTCCATCCGTCCGGCGTCTTCCTTCCGTCCATTCGTCCCGCGTCGTTTATCCGTCCGTCACCGTCCGGCGTCGTCCGTCCGTCCGTCCATCCGTCCGGTGTCGTCCGTTCGTCCGTCCATCCGTCCGGCGTCGTCCGTCCGTCCGTCCGTCCATCCATCCCTCCTGCGTGTTCCGTCCGTCCGTCTGTCGGAGATCAGCAGACGACGAAGAAGAAGTGATGGTGGGCTGCTGTCTCCGCAACTAGCGCCAAGAAGTGCGTGCTGCGTTATCATCATCATGAACATTTTTTTAGAGTTCCATTGTCGCCATTACGGCGCCACCAAATGTCGCCGTTCCGCGACATTTGGTGCCGAAACCCGGGACAACGAGCGGCTCCCAACGACGTGGACAACGAGCGACGGCGAGTATGAGTTTCTACTAGAAACAGCAGCCGGAGCAACCTGATCCTCATCGGAACCGCACTCAGGGAAGCAACGAGCGGAACCGGCTACCTTAACGAGCAAGTAAGCCGGGATACAAACGAAAAATGGATCGCCTTAAAGCCAAGCGGGCTGCTAGACGCGCCCAATCAACGAGAGTGATAAACGAGGCGACGACGTTGTTGCAAAGTGACTGCCTCGACCGAACCACGATCAGCAAGGTTATCGACAAGCTCGTGGCAAGCCGAGACGAGCTTCGGAAGATTAATGCCGAACTGGAGGACGTGATTCCTGTCGAGGAACTCGAGACGGAGTATGAATGTGCTGCGCATTACGACAACCAGACACTTGAGACCCTGACGTGCCTACGATGCCGGCTGGAAGATCTCAACATCGGCAACACGAGACAAACTTCTGCTTCGACGACGCACCACACGTCACCTGTCCAAATGACAGCGGCATCCCAGAGCTTCGGACCTCGTCTCCCAACGCTGACTATCAAGCCGTTTCATGGGGACGTGTGCCAGTGGACGTCGTTCTGGGAGCAATTCAACGGAGCCGTCCACACGAATCCGACTCTGAGCACCACGGACAAATTTCATTACCTCCGCAACTATATGGTAGGTGACGCAGCAGCTGCAATTGCCGGGCTACCAACGACGGAAGCGTGTTATGAGAGTGCCATCCAGCTGCTGAAGCAGAGGTTCGGGGACAAAAGCAAGATTATACAACGGCACTTCAGAGCACTTCGTGAACTGAAGCACGTGACGTCTCCATCGGATACAAGGGATTTGCGCAGGCTCTACGACACAGTACAGCTGAATATCCGATGCCTCAACGCCCTAGACGTCCCCACTAACAGTTTTTCGGCGATGCTCTATGACGTGATGCTTCAAGCCTTGCCGCAAGAAATCGTCGTGGCTTTCCACCGCCATCGACGCCTCCAGAATGAAGTACAAGGCACAGAAACATCAACATCTGCTTCAGGGGAGGCCACCACGACGCCTTGCAAAAAAACTGGAACAGCTCTTGTGGTACACACAGATAGAGCTCGAAACGAGAGAGCAGTGTGCTCCATCGACGTCCTTCATGAGAAGCAGCGGGAACCTGAACAAGCATGTGCCGTTGTCATCAATCTTACATGCATCGGAAGCATCGAGGCATGGACGCAACGAATGTTTCTTTTGCAAGTCCAATAGACACGAAACCGAGGCATGCAGCGCAGCTTTGAGCATACCAGAGAAAAAGGACCGGCTGGCCAAATTTATGCGGTGCTATCGATGTACCATGAAGGGTCACCGCGCGAACGAGTGCCGCCGGAGGTTGGTGTGCGCGACCTGCAACGGCAGACATGCTACAACGATGTGTGACCCGGCTTATCGTGCAACGAAAGGCGAGAAATCATCGAACGTCGTCTCTGAAGCTTCCAAGCCCACGAAAGCAGAGTGCCCGCGGTCGACTGCCGTTACAAACTGCCAAATGGACGACGCCGTCAGTTTGCAGACCTTCCATTCTTGGATCGTCGGTGACAACGAGACGTCTTACGTCAGAGGGATATTAGACGGAGGCAGTCAGCGAACGTTCATCAAAGAAGATCTGGCGAGGAGGTTGGGTCTGAAGATCATTCGTGAGGCATGCCTAGCGGTGAACACGTTTGCATCAGACACCCCCTCGCGTGCATGAAAATGCAAGGTCGTGGAGGTTCGCGTACGCAGCCAATTTGATGACAACGAACACATCATCGAAGCCATATCCATGCCGATAATTTTCAACGACATCCCTGCCACAGCCATGGAATGCTCCTTCGCAGCGAAATTGAGAGAGCGAAGTTACCGGCTGGCAGACGACCGAACGGTGCCTCGAGGTTGTGGCGAGAAAGGCATTAGCCTGCTGATAGGATCCGACCAACTCTGGAAGATTGTTAGCGGCGAAATCATACGCAGCACAGACGTACAAGGATTGGTCGCAGTCAAGACCACTCTCGGCTGGACGCTACAAGGACCTGTAACGAAAACTAGCTTCATCGAAGGAGCATCCGAAGCGATGATTTGCGTCCTGCGCGTGCAAGCGAGAGAAACGGGAGGATTAGAGCAAAGTATACTGGAGTCATTTTGGTCGTTGGATGCGATGGGGATAGTGCCAAAGGAAGCAATTGACGGGCACGCAGACACATTGTCGATCTTCCAGAGCAGAATTCTCAAGAATGGGAAACGATACCAAGTAGCCGTGCCACGCAAAGACCCTGACATCGAGATGTTGCACGACAACTATAAAATCGCCTTCAATCGTTTACGCAATCTTGTTAAGCGTATCTCAAAGCCCGAAGGACTGCTGGAAAGATACGATACAGCGATTCGTCAGTACATCGTTTCCGGACACGCTGAAGTTGTACTTGACAAGAAATCAATGGATGGCCCTACGTACTACATGCCACACAGAGAGGTCATTCGAGAAGACTCCCTCACGACCAAGCTCCGCGTGGTCTTTGATGCGTCGTCTCACGCCAAAGGAGAGAGGTCTCTGAACAGTTGCCTGGAAACTGGACCGAACCTAAACCCAGACCTATTGCAGGTTCTCATCCGTTTCAGACGGTACCGAGTGCCCATGACTGCAGACATCGAGAAGGCATTCCTGCAAGTTGAAATACGTAAAGAGGACCGTGACCTGTTCCGGTTCTTGTGGTTCGACCAAAGACCTGGTGACCATTTCAAGGAAGAAGAGGTACAAATTTGGCGAATGACCAGAGTGCCCTTTGGATCTACAGCTAGCTCATTCATGCTTACAGCTACTATCCAGCATCACTTGACGACACAGGTTCATCCAGAGAAAAGGGCTGTAGCAGAGCTACTTCTCAAGTCGTTTTACGTGGATGATCTCTTATTCGGAGCGAAAGACGCAGAAGAAGCGGCGACTCTCTACAAGTGCACGAGGGAGCTGATGGATGATGCTGGCATGCCTTTAAGGAAATGGAGCTCAAGTTGTAGACAACTGGAACAACTGTTTGACTCCAACGAGGCACTTTCCCAGGATAACACTGGACATCAAGCGAAAGTGCTAGGTATGGCTTGGTCCAAAGAAACGGATCACTTCATCTACAATCCGGAGAACATCCTCACTTTTTTGGAGAAGGCAAAGGACACTAAGCGTTTTGTCCTGCAGACCGTGTCGAGGATTTACGACCCATTGGGCTTTCTCGCACCGTACGTGGTCAGAGGGAAGATGCTGTTTCAGCAGTTATGGATTGAAAAAGTCGACTGGGATGATGATCTGCCTGGTCAACTTGCGATGAAATGGCATGACTGGCGAAATCAGCTCATTCATCTGCCGAAAATCAACGTTCCCCGTCACCTCATGAGTGGAGTTACAGCACCACGGAACACTCAACTACACGTATTCGTCGACGCAAGCACCAAAGCGTACGGAGCTTGTGTATATCTCCGTGTAGAAGATGTGAATGGAAACGTGACCAGCACTCTGATCGCAGCCAAGTCGAGGATAGCCCCACTAAAAGCGCTCTCATTGCCGCGACTAGAGCTAATAGGTGCTTTAACAGGAAGCCGGCTGTTAAAATATATAGTCGAAACATGCGGTGATCTAATACCAAAAGCGCAATATTTTCTTTGGACTGACGCAACCATAGTCCTGGGCTGGTTACAGCGACAGTCTTCGACTTCCGACAAGTTCGTAAGGAACCGAGTCCAGGAAATTCTGGAGAATACTTCGCAATGCACCTGGCGCCATTGTCCCGGAGAGACAAATCCTGCGGATATAATGACCCGAGGTGTATCCTTAGACGCCCTGGCTACCTGCATAGCCTGGTGGCAAGGACCAGCTTGGCTTGGCAGAGACTCCGCAAAATGGCCAGATGTTAAGCTATTACCGCCACAGACGACCGACGCCGTAGGAATAACAATGACAAAGCCCACGACTCTTTTCTCTACAGGAAGCGCTGTGCAGTTGGCCCCCATACTGGATGCCACGAGGTTCAGCTCGTTGTACAAGCTGCTGCGTATTACTGCATGGGTGCAGCGTTTCGTCTCTAACGTGAAGCTCAAGATTAAAAACGATGGAGCCATTTCAACTGAAGAAATATTGGAAGCCGAGAGATACTGGATTCGGCAAGTGCAAACCGAATCGTTTCCCGATGAAAAGAGTTGGCTACTGAAACATCAAGATTCACCCAGTCACTCGTGGGTAGCACAACTGCACCCATTTATCGACGAGAACGGACTTCTACGCGTCGGCGGAAGGCTGCAAAACCTCAACGACAGCCGGGAAGTGAAGCATCCATACCTACTTCCAAGTCGACACCATTTTACTGAACTGGTAATTTCCGATGCCCACAAGCGAGTCATGCACGGAGGAGTAACGGCGACAGTACACGACATACGCGAACGCTTCTGGGTACCAAGAGCTCGACAAGCGGAAAGAAAGCAATCAACCGATGCCTGATATGCGCCCGTCTTCGCTCGAAACCCATCGTGCCACCGTATCCGCCTCTTCCAGCTTTCCGAGTGGAAAAGACAAGACCTTTCGACACAACAGGGCTTGATTTCGCCGGACCACTGTACGCAAAGACGTCCAAGGACTCGGATAGCAAAATGTACATTGTACTTTTCACGTGTGCAGCAACAAGAGCATTGCACTTGGAGCTCGTGTCGGACATGTCTTCACCAGCCTTTTTGTTGGCTTTCCGGCGCTTTATTGCAAGAAGGGGACTACCGAGAACCATTTATTCCGACAATGCCCTTACCTTCAAGAGAACATCTCGGCAGATACAGAAATTATGGAAAGTACTTCGACAAGACGACTTCCAGGATTACCTTGCGAAGCAAAGAATTCAGTGGAAGTTCATTGTCGAAGCGGCCCCATGGTGGGGAGGCTGGTGGGAGCGTTTAGTCGGAACCGTGAAAATGGCACTCCGAAAAGTTTTAGGCCGAAGCTGTTTGGGCACCGAAGAACTTTCAACCATCTTGACTGAAGTTGAAGCGGTGCTCAATTCTCGACCACTAACGTATTCTCAAGATCAGCCCAACGAGCCCTCAGCCCTCACGCCAGCGCATTTCTTGGTTGGCCAGCAACTGACTATTTTGCCAGAGGAATTGGGACCGTCAAGCCAAGTTACAAGCCAAAGTGCAAGAGACTACCAGCGCCGTTTTCTACATCGACAAAAAATGATCAATGACTTCCGGAAGCGATGGAAGCATGAATATTTGCTACAATTACCAGCTGCTCATCGCTCACCCACGCATCAATCAAGGAACTTAAAGGTCGGCGACATCGTGATTGTAGACTTTCCTAAAACGCCCAAGTTATTATGGCCACTAGCCCGGGTTCAAGAGGTGTACCCAGGCTACGACGGAGTTGTACGCGCCTGCTCAGTTCGTTTGCAGGGAGGCAAGATCTTCAAGCGGCCCGTGCAGAAGCTGCATCGACTAGAGCTAGATGTCACCGCATCTGAGGCCCCGGAGGATGTCGGAGATCAGCAGACGACGAAGAAGAAGTGATGGTGGGCTGCTGTCTCCGCAACTAGCGCCAAGAAGTGCGTGCTGCGTTATCATCATCATGAACATTTTTTTAGAGTTCCATTGTCGCCATTAAAGGCATTTGTTGGGGTGTCTCGCGGCTCCGTCTTTCTGGCGGCGCCATACTTAACGAAGGCCGACGTTCCGCGACACCGTCCATCCGTCCGGCGACGTCCGTCCGTCCGTTCTTCCGTCCGGCATCAACCGTCCGTCCGGCGTCGTCCGTACGTCCGTCCGGCGTCACCCGCCCGTCCGTCCGTCCGGACGGACGACGCCGGACGGATGGACGGACGATGCCAGACGGACGGACGGATGATGCCGGACGGATGGACTGACGACGCCGAACGGATGGACGGTCGGATGGAAGACGCTGGACGGATGGACGGACGGACTGACGACGCCGGACGGATGAACGGTCGGACGAAAGACGCCGGACGGATGGGCGGATGGACGGATGACGCCGGACGGATGGACGGACGGACGGACGACGCCGGATGGACGGACGGACGGACGACACCGGACGGACGGACGACGCCGGACGGACGGACGGACGACGCCTGACGGATGGACGGAGGGACGGAAGACGCCGGACGGACGACGTCGGGCGGATGGACGGACGGACGGACGACGCCGGACGGATGGACGGACGGACGGACGACGCCGGACGGATGGACAGATGGACGGACGACGCCGGACGGATGGACGGTGGGACGGAAGACGCCGGACGGATGGATGGACGGACGGACGACGCCGGACGGATGGACGCATGGACGGACGACGCCGGACGAACGGACGGATGACGCCGGACGGATGTACGGATGACGCCGGACAGATGGACGGACGGACGGACGACGCAGGACGGATGGACGGACGACGCCGGAAGGATGGACGGACGGACTGACGACGCCGGACAGATGGACGGATGGACGGACGACGCCGGACGGATGGACGGACGACGCCGGACGGATGGACGGTCGGATGGAAGACGCCGGACGGATGGACTGACGGACGGACGACGCCGGACGGATGGACGGACGGACGGACGACGCTGGACGGATGGACGGACGGACGGACGACGCCGGACGGATGGACGGACGGACGATGCCGGACAGAAGGACGGACGACGCTGGACGGATGGACGGACGACGCCGGACGGATGGACGGACGGGCGGACGACGCCGGACGGATGGAGGGACGGACGAACGACGCCGGACGGATGGACGGACGGACGGACGACGCCGGATGGATGGACGGACGGACGGACGACGCCGGAGTATGGACGGACGATGCCGGACTGACGGACGGATGACGCCGGACGGATGGACGGAGGGACGGACGACGCAGGACGGATGGACGGACGACGCCGGACGGATGGACGGTCGGATGGAAGACGCCGGACGGATGGACGGACGGACGGACGACGCCGGACGAATGGACGGACGGACGGACGACGCCGGACGGATGGACGGTCGGACGGAAGACGCCGGACGGATGGACGGACGGACGGACGACGCCGTACGGTCGGACGGACGACACCGCACGAATGGACGGATGGACGGATGACGCCGTACGGATGGACGGTGGGACGGAAGACGCCGGACGGGCGACGCCGGGCGGATGGACGGACGGACGGACGACGCCGGACGGACGGACGGACGGACGGACGGACGACGCAGGACGGATGGACGGACAGACGGACGGACGACGCCGGAAGGATGGACGGACGGACGGACGACGCCGGACGGATGGACAGATGGACGGACGACGCCGGACGAATGGACGGTCGGACGGAAGACGCCGGACGGATGGACGGACGGACGGACGACGCCGGACGGATGGACGCACAGACGGACGATGCCGGACGGATGGACGGACGGACGCACGACGCCGGACCGATGGACGGACGGACGGACGACGCCGGACCGATGGACGGGCGGACGGACGACGCCGGAGGGATGGACGGACGAACGGACGACGCCGGACGGACGGACGACGCCGGACGGACGACGCCGGACGGATGGGCGGTGGGACGGAAGACGCCGGACGGATGGACGGAAGACGCCGGGCGGATGCACGGATGGACGGATGGACGGACGACGCCGGACGGATGGACGGACGGACGGACGATGCCGGATGTATGGACGGACGGACGCCAGACGGATGGACGGACGGACGGTAGACGCCGGACGGATGGACGGACGGACGGACGACGCCGGACGGATGGACGGACGGACGACGCCGGACGGACGGACGGACGACGCCGGACGGATCGACGGACGGATGGACGACGCCGGACAGATGGACGGACGGACGACGCCGGACGGATGGACGGACGGACGGAAGACGCCGGACGGATGGACGGACGACGCCGAACGGATGGACGGACGGACGGACGACGCCGGACGGATGCACGGACGGACGGAAGACGCCGGCGCATGGACGGACGGACTGACGACGCCGGACGGATGGACGGACGGACGACGCCGGACGGAAGGACGGACGACGCCGGACGGATGGACGGAGGACGCCGGACGGATGGACGGACGACGCCGGACGGATGAACGGACGGACGGAAGACGCCGGACGGATGGACCGACGGACGGAAGACGCCGGACGGATGGACGGACGGACGGAAGACGCCGGATGGATGGACGGACCACGGACGACACCGGAAGGACGACGCTGGACACATGGACGGAAGGACAAACGGACGGACAGACGACGCCGGACGGATGTACAGACGGACGACGCCGGACGGATGGACGGACGGACGACGCCGGACGGGTGGACCACGCCGGACGGATGGACGGACGGACGGAAGACGCCGGACGGATGGACGGATGGACGGAAGACGCCGGGCGGATGCACGGATGGACGGACGGACGGACGACGCCGGACGGATGGGCGGACGGACGGACGACGCCGGACGGACGGAAGACGCCGGACGGATGGACGGACGGACGGACGACGCCGGACAGATGGACGGACGGACGGACGACGCCAGACGGATGGACGGATGGACGGTAGACGCCGGACGGATGGACGGACGGACGGACGACGCCGGACGGATGGACGGACGGACGGACGATGCCAGACGGATGGATGGACGGACGGTAGACGCCGGACGGATGGACGGACGGACGGACGACGCCGGACGGATGGACGGACGGACGACGCGGGACGGATGGACGGATGGACGGACGACGCCGGACGGTTGGACGGACGGACGGAAGACACCGGACGGATGGACGGACGACGCCGGACGCATGGACGGACGGACGGACGACGCCAGTGGGACGGACGCACGACGCCGGACGGACAGACGAGGCCGGACGGATCGACGGAGGGACGGAATACGCCGGACGGACGACGCCGGGCGGATGGACGGACGGACGGACGACGCCGGACGGACGGACGGACGACACAGGACGGACGGACTGACGACGCCGGACGGATGGACGGACGGACGAAGCCAGACGGATGGACGGATGGAGGGACGACGCCGGACGGATGGACGGACGGATGGAAGACGCCGGACGGATTGACGGACGGACGGACGACGCCGGACGGATGGACGGACGGACAGACGACGCCGGACGGATGGACGGTCGGACGGAAGACGCCGGACGGATGGACGGACGGACGGACGACGCATGACGTATGGGTGGACGGACGGACGACGCCGGACGGACGAGGCCGGACGGACGGACGGACGACGCCGGACGGATGGACGGATGGACGGACGACGCCGGACGGATGGACGGTCGGACGGAAGACGCCGGACGGATGGACGGGCGGACGGACGACGCCGGACGGACGGACGGATGACGCCGGACGGATGTACGGACGACGCCGGACGGATGGACGGACGGACGGACGGCGCAGGACGGATGGACGGACGGACGGACGACGCCGGAAGGATGGACGGACGGACTGACGACGCCGGACGGATGGACGGACGATACCGGGACGGACGGACGACGCCGGACGGACGGACGGACGACGCCGGACGGAGGGACGGAAGACGCCGGACGGACGACGCCGGGCGGATGGACGGACGGACGGACGACGCCGGACGGATGGACGGACGATGCCAGACGGACGGACGGATGACGCCGGACGGATGGACGGACGACGCCGGACGGATGGACGGACGGACGGACGACGCAGGACGGATGGACGGATGGACGGACGACGCCGAACGGATGGACGGTCGGATGGAAGACGCCGGACGGATGGGCGGACGGACTGACGACGCCGGACGGACGACGCCGGACGAATGGGCGGTCGGACGGAAGACGCCGGACGGATGGACGGACGGACGGACGACGCCGGATGGACGGACGGACGGACGACGCCGGACGGACGG